>VDFB02017669.1:0-84385 GCA_007258455.2 Sequoia sempervirens
CGTGGTTCACCAATATGGCTACATCCACAGGAAAAGTAGGGGAAACTCTGCTTTATTAATATGGCTAGCAAGTTTACCTTCTTGATAGTTTTTGAACAGGTTGCATGAAATGAGGCATCGGAGTCCAACACCCACAAATTAGTTATAGTTTCGCTTGTTGACAAGACTAGTGTACCTTCATCATATATTGCGTTAACTTTTGTTCTTTGACTAATTCTGAACATTCTTGGATGACCAGCAATTCTTCTTGGTGTGTCCTTTGCCACAAAACTAGCAACCTCCATTTCTTCCTCTAGACTTAGATCTCCTTGCAGACTTTGATCTCCTATCTCCTTGCAGACTTTGATCTCCTCCTATTGTAATTTCTGCCCCTATCTTGAGGCCTAGCTCTATTGCCAAAAAGTAAGGCATCACCCAATGAGTTTCCTTGATTTTTCCTCCTCATGTTTTCGTTTAGAAGAGTGGCCAGAACATCATCAAATTTTAGTGTGTTTTTGTTGAATATCGAATTGCTGATTGCCATCGCTACTCCTTCTCAGCTGTCCGATAGAGAGCATAACAATAGAATGTCTTTGATTTCGTCATCCAAATTTATGTTTACAGAAATCAATTGCCCGATCAATGTATTGAACTCATTGAGATGATTGGACATGTTTCCTCCTTCCTTCATCTTCAAATTGTACAACTTCTTCATGAGAAAAACCTTGTTTGAAGTGGAAACAATTCCATACATAACCAACAATTTGTCTCATAATTATTTTGATGTCTTTTCCAATGAAACATTAAATAGAACATTATTGGATAATGAGAGGATGATTGTTGCTTTCACCTTCTTATCCAATTTCTCCCATTCCTCATCAGCCATCACGGTTGACTTCTTAGCTTTGCCTTCTAACACGATTGAAAAATCTCTTTGAATCAACAACAATTCCATCTGCATCTTTCATAGTCCAAAATTCTGTCCTGAGAATTTTTCAATTCTCAATTTATCTGCTTTCATTTTTCCAAAAATTCTTCACAAATTTCCAATCAGCTTTTTCACCAAGCTTTGATACCGAATGTTGAACAATAAAGAGCAGACAAAACAAAAAGAAAAACCAGAATTAAAGATTCAGAAATAAACATGACACAGAACACGATTTTATGTGGTTCACCAATATGGCTACATCCACGGGAAAAGCAGGGGAAACTCTGTTTTATTAATGCTGTTAACACAGTACATTTACAGCAGCATATGCTATATGTTTTTATATCATTATCCATAATGGTAAAATTGTATATCACGAAAAGAAAAAGAGACATGTTGACGGGAGAAAAGGAAGGAAGTGGAAAAGACAAGAGTCCGTTGGACTTCACACTTCCAAGTTCCAACATCATGTGGGTTTTCTAGTTTTTGCTATTGCTGTAGAGATTTGTGTCACACTCTTAAAACCGCAATCCTTATTATGATGTAGAACCTAACAGCAATCTTGCAATGGATCAAACACGCTTAAAAAATCTTTCCTTCTTATTATGTAGCAATTTCGTGATGGGCAATTTGATCCAATTTACCCATTACCATTGTATTGCTGTTACCCTATAATTCCTTATACTAAGGATTTATTTTTTATATTTAATTAGCCTTTAATGTAATGATATTTTCGTTCTGCTGGAAATTCTGCAGCATTGTCGTGACAGCCTTGGTGGGAACAAGCTTGGCGTTTGCCTGCTTTTCAGCAGCAGCAATATTTGCCCAGCGCAGGGAATTTATGTTTCTTGGAGGAATTTTGGGATCAGGTCTGAGTATTTTACTGTGGTTGAACATTGCATCTGTTCTCTTTGGTGGTTCAACAGCAACATTCGTATTTGAGGTAATTTTCATCAAGTTCTAATGGGTATTTATGAGTGCAATTGTTTCAATGATGTTATTCTTTGAGTCCTCTTCCTAACGGGATGCATGAGGCGTGAGGTTAGGTTTGTTAGGTTAAACCATTTTCTAAACAGTCAGAAGAATAATAGCTAGGTTAGGGTTTATAGCAGGGAACTAAGTTAAAAAATTGCACAGATGTGGAATTTAATAGATATTTGAAAGAAGAAATGTTTTATTTCCTGGTAAATTGTCCTTATTAGAAGAGCTAGGAATAGGGAAGGATTCATACCGGGGAAAACATTATATAGAATGAAATAATAACGATTGTGCATAATGTGCTGTCTTAACTCTAATGGATGTTTCATATAAAAATTGTGTCTTTAAATTTTCTTTTCTTTTATTTTCTTTTCACTTTGCACAGTTCTTTCTGGTCAAGAGATGTATAGGTTATATGCTGCACACTCCCATGTTTTCCACTATGAAAGCCCCTATACTAACCATTTGAACTCATTCCGTTCAGCATTTTCATATAATCTATGTAAATTAAAAATGTATTGCCATTGGGTTTGGCTCTCCACATTCATCAATCTAGTTGCATATATCAGCATTGATTGATCTCGTTTCTTTTAGTGGTATTTTGAGAAAAAGGGATGAAGTTGGTATAACAAAATTGCCAAGTCTGGCAAGAGAGTTTTAATCAAGATATTGCAACTGCAACCTGTTAGAGGTTCATTTTAATTAACACTCTCAAGTTTCAAATATGCAGATATATTTTGGTCTCCTCCTTTTCCTTGGGTACATCGTCTTTGACACCCAGATGATCATTGAGAGGGCAGACCGTGGATATTATGACTACATCAAGCACTCATTGGATCTCTTTACTGATTTTGCTGCAGTTTTTACCCGTTTGCTTATCATAATGGTCAAATCTTTTTACCATCATTCTGACAAGCTATTCATTCTGTTGCAATTTGAGATTCAATGTTCTAACAAGTTAATTATGTTTGTTTGCATTTCAGGCAAAAAATGCAGCCAAAAAGTCTGAGAAAGAGAAAAAGAAGAGAAAGGATTGAAGTAGCAGAAGTTATCTTGTATAAAGGAGGACTGATTGTAGGAATAGCATTTTTGGTGCCCTAGTTTGTGTGTAGAACCTTACTACAGGAAGCCCATTGTACAGTAGAAAAATCTGATTTCCCGTTCTGACAGGAAAAGCTGTCAAGTGTAAACGTGCAGAATTTCATCTCATGTTTTCTCAAAGTTTTTGGTTAGGGAGATTAGTCTAAAATTTGGGAATCAGTTTGATGGCCTTTAAAATTTTCTTCCTTTGTAAATTGCACTCGCTGGACTCTTTTGAAGTATGCTTGAAAGGATAATATATGGCTGAACAAGAAATATATTCGTTACGAATATTTTGATTTAGAAATTACACAGAAAATTTTGTTGGGTTTTGTGGATAATAAATTAATTTGTTTTTATTTTGGTGTTATAAGAGGAATCGGAAGCAAAGCATGTTTTCTAAGGGTAAGGTCCTATGGAAGGGGGTTTCCTTAAAAATCTCAGTGGATGCTGCTTAATTTTTTAAAGAATATTTTAAAGGTCTTGGTCTCATGGATTTAATCTTGCAATTCTGCTTAAAATTTTAAACTCCAAAATTTAAGGAATGAATAAATAAATCAAAATTCTCTCATTTTTATTTTCTAATAAGAATTTAAAATTTTAGATGAGAGACAAGTGGCATAAAAAACTCCTAAGCTGTAGGGGCAATTTCTAACCCCACCCCAATTTCACCAGCTGAAATATTCATTCCTAAAAGGTAGGGGCTCCTATTTTTTTGAAAAAAAATTCAATTAATCCCGTAGCACAATTTGTTTTTTCCCAAGCCCCTCCATGGGACCATATAAAAACAACAATAGGAAGTGTGTAAAGAGGGCCCTTCACGTGTGTAGAAATGTACGGGAAAGCATCCTTTTTAATTGGATTTGTCGATTAAGATTGATGGATTGTCATATAATTATATAATTGTGAAACACTACTTATAAGACTCTTAACATAGGGTAGTAAGTCGAGAAAGTAAACAATCTATGAAAATCTATAATGTAGCATGTATGATTTAGATCGAGCTTTAGAAGTTATGAATATTTCATTTTTATAACCATTATTTAGGTGCAATGAGTATCCTTATATTATTTTCATGAAAGTAAATAACTAGCAGTCACATCTTGGTGTGCAATACGTACGCGGAAGAGTTGCGGAAGGTCAATTAGGGAAAACTTTGGTCTATTTTTTTGCATAAATTTGTGCAATAAGGTCAATTGGTAGGCCATTTAGAACATGAATGTCTTTGTGCAACAAAGGTTTGAATGGAGAAGTGATAACTTCAAATCAACTATGCATCCATTTATAGGGATCCAAAAATGACAAACAAAATCTCTCAATTAGGAAGATAATCAGGTTCCATTACAATAGGCTCATGTTATGTTTGCATGAGAGAGAGAGAGAGAGATTAGGGAGACAAGGATATAAAGAGATAGGTAGGATTGAGAGGGAGATAGAAATAGAGAGAGAGTAGGAGAGATGAAGTGAATGAGCTAGAGATAATGATATATAGATAGAGAGGGAGATAAAGAGAGGGAAATCAAAAGGTGACAAAGACAAGTAATAGAAAGGTATAGAGAGAGAGGGAGAGAAAGATAAAGATAGAGAAATGGAGGGAGAAATAGGGAGTGTGTGTGTAGATGAGTTAGACAAATATGGAGAGACAGATAGGGAGGGAGATAGATTTATATAAATAGATAGAGAGGGAGGGAGAGAATTAATGAGAAGAGAGAGTAGAGAGATATATAATATTATTTAAAATTAATTAAAGATTTGATTTTCTATCTCTACATTTTTTACAAATTTAATTATTAACAAAAACAAGTATTATTTTTATAAATATAAAATAATTAATTATTATAAATATAATAAAAATCTTGTTAAAAAACTTAAGAATGTAATATATGTAATATTGTAAAAAAATATAAAATATCTAAAATAAATTAAATAAATATCTTATAAATTAAGATAAAAGTTAAAAACATAATTATTCTATAGTAGCTCTTATTTTAATAGAATACAAATAATTATACATTGAACTTCTAATAGCTATATAAAATCTAATTGCTAATAAAAATAATAATTTAAAATAAATAAAGTTAATAATGTTGGAAATATGTGCCTCAAATAATGCAGGCTGAGACCTCCATTAGAGCCAAGGCGGTGTGACTTTTTCATTGTCTGGCCGACTAGCAATTTGATTCATTTTGTTTTGAACAGGTCATTGTGACCTAGCTTTTGTCTTGCCGAAAGGTTACACTTTGGTCTATTGTTGTGACATAGTGTATTCGCTATGATCTCTTAGCGCTTGGGAGACCTCTGGCCGAAAGGCCATTCAATCGTGTATCGGGGAGACTCTTGGCGACTATGGTCTTTGGGATAACTAAGGGTTCTTGTTAGAAGTCTTAGCGATGTGTCAAAGTCTCACCGACAGTGTTTACTTTGAGGTCTTCGAGGTAACTCTAATGATCCGAGAAGAAGTCTCAACGAACGATGAATGTCTTGCTAATAGCCTATGGCTATTGGGGTAACCCAAATGGCTCGGTGAGCAGTCCTAGCGAATAGAGGTCATGCCGACGGAGACACATCCAAACGTTCATCAAAGTGACTCCTGGACAAGTGGTGGTGTCGGTGTAACTTAAAGATTCCGGTGTGAGATCTTAGCGATAGTTGAAAGTCTTTCCGACAAGGACACACTCGGGAGTTATCGGTGTAACACGGTGGTTTCGGTAAGAAGTCCCAGTGCTTTGGTGAGTCTTGCCGATGATGAAGAGTCTTCAGAGTAGCTTAGAGATCTCGTAGTGAAGTATTAGCGAAGGGAAATGTCTTGGCGACGGATGAACACTTTGGGGTAACCTTTCTATCTCGGTATGAACTCTCAGCGAAAGATGTGAGTCTTGCCAACTTCTACTTGGTGCTCAGTATGTTTGGGGTCTTCGATATAGCCTTTGGTGACTCGCTATGATCTCCTAGCGAATGCGATAGGTTTGGACAACTGCTTGGTGACTTGGTGTAACTCATGAAGCTTCATACAACGTCTTAGCGATAATAGAGACTCTTGGCGACATCGGTATGAAGGATATGCAGCATCGGTGAGACACTATTAGTGTCTCACCAAGATGCCAACACAGTGCGAATTCTGTTGACCAAGTAAGACCTTTCGATGTGGCATCTCATGGACGAATAGGAGGAGCCGAATAGGAACAGTTGGAAGACAGTCAGTTGCGACGGTTCTGTGAGGAAGTTCTACAGACAGAGTTCGACATGGATATAATTAGAGATTGCAGCTTGTGACGGGTTGGATTATCGATTGGTTCATTGGTTGATTCGACAGATTGTTGATCAATGACTGTATTCTAATCTGTAAAGGTTGTAACTTGAAATTTTCTGTTCGAAGAATGTTCATAGTGAATGCTACTGTATAATGACACCAGAAAGATAAGTCTAGAATTTTGTATGTAATCTTCATTACTATAATACAAAGTGATTTCTCTTGGTGTGGTGGGTTTTTCTCCCATAATGGTTTTCCCACATATATCTGGTGTTCATGTGTGATTGTCAAATACTCTATTTTTGTTATCTGCTTCATAGTGCATCTTAGTTGGACTGTAATTGTAAATTTTAAAGTGTATATGCATTCTTTCATGAGGTATTGATGTTAGGACAATTGTTTTCCGCATCTAATTTTCCTTACAAGTGGTATCAGAGTCTAGCCAGTTGTGTTATCCTTGTGGGTACGTTGAGTTTTTTGTGTCAATTATGTTTAGTGAGAGTCTTGTAGAGTTTTCTCTTTCTGATTACAGATTGAGATGGCTAGTACATCTGGTAAGATTGAAATAGAGAAATTCAATGGCAGTAACTTTGAGTTGTGGAAACTCAAGATGGAGGATCTTTTAGTGGATCCTAATCTTTGGATTGTTGTGGCTGGAGTGAAACCTACAGGCATGAAGTAAGAAGATTGGGACCTTGCAGATAGGAAGTCTAAGGGGCTGATAAGGCTCTGTTTGGCAGACTCAGTTCTTCTCAATGTGCATGAAGAGAAGACTACATCTTCCTTGTGGAAGAGACTGGCGTCTATTTATTAGGGGAAGTCCTTGGTGAATAAACTATTCCTGAGGAAGAAACTATACTCTTTGAGAATGCAGGAAGGAGGGTCTATAGTTGATCATTTGAATGCATTTAACATGATGCTTGCTCAATTGACATCTGTTGGAGTGAAGACTGAAGAAGAGGATTGTTGTATGCTACTATTGTGTTCTTTGCCAAACTCATGGGATCATCTAGTGATGGCTATTGGGAGTACAACATCCAGTTTCAAGATGGAGGATATTGTTGGTTCTTTATTGTCAAAAGAAATGAGAAGGAAATCTTCTGAGATGGCGAAGGAGGCTCTTGCTGTCAGAGGAAGGTCAAAGGAGAAAGGCAAGAAGAAGGACAAGAAATCGAAATCGAAATCAAAGGGGAGATCAAAGTCTCCTGGCAAGAAGTCCAAGGTGAAGTGTTGGAACTGTGGGCAACCTGGTCATGTCTAAAAGGATTGTAAAGAGGAGAAAAACATCTCTTCCGATAATGGTTCTTCTCATAGTGATGGTGACACCTTCACTGCTGCCTTGGCTACACAGGCATTAGATGATGTCTGGTTGATTGATTCTGGAGCATCGTTCCACATGACATCTCATAGAGAGTGGTTCACAAAGTATGAAGAATACGATGGTGAAAAGGTGTATTTAGCAAGTGATTCAACTTTGGAGATTGTTGGCCATGGAAGAGTCAGGATACAATTCCCTGATGGAAGAGTAAAGGGAATTAATGATGTTATGCACATACGAGGTCTGGCTCAAAATCTACTGTCTTTCAGTAAGCTAAATGATATTGGAGTACAAGTCATGTTCTCTGGAAATGGCTACAAAATGACTAGAGGTTCTATAGTGGTGGCTAGAGGTGCTCGAATTGGTACCCTATACAAATTGGATGCACAGGCTATTCAATGTAATAGTGTCTATGTAAAGTCACTAAAAACTGCTCATGGAGGTAAAGAGGGAAATATCCCTAATTATGTAAACTATATGGAAGTAAGACTTCCTACAGAGAATACTATGCTTTGGCATCAGAGGTTAGGCCAAATAGGAGAAAAAGGTTTAAAAACCTTGAAGAATAAAAACCTGGTTGAGGGGCTTGAAGATTGTAATCTTGAATTTGAATTTTGTGAACACTATATATATGGAAAAGAGCACCATGTTTCATTTTATTCCAGTCCTCATAAATCTTCTGGTTTGTTAGATTATATTCATTCGGATGTATTTGGTCCAATGGATGTTCCTTCTTTCTCTAAGTCAAAATACTATGTGTCGTTCATTGATGATTATTCAAGAAGAGCATTTGTTTATTTTTTGAAAAGTAAATCAGAAGGTTCAATCGATTTAAGGAATTTAAGAACCTTGTTGAAAATCAGATTGGTAGAAAAATAAAATGTTTAAGGACTGATAATGGAGGTGAATTCTATTTTGATGAATTTGAAAGATACTGTAAAGACCATGGAATTAAAAGACAGAAGACTACACCTTATACTCCACAGCAGAATGGAGTTGCAGAAAGGTTCAATAGGACAGTGATGGAGAGAGCATGAAGTATGCTCAGTAGTACTAGCTTGGAGGAGAAATTATGGGCTGAGGCTATATCTACTGCATGTTATTTAATTAATCGTTCTCCAAATTCTGCTCTTGTTGAGAAAACACCTTTAGAAGCGTGGTCTAATAAGAATCCCTCTCTTAGATGTGTTCGTGTATTTGGCGATGAGGCATATGCTCATGTGCCGGATGTGAAAAAATATAAATTGGAGAAAAAGGCTATCAAATGTATTTTTATTGCCTATAGTACTTTCATAAAATGATACAAGCTTTGGAATCCTGATACAGAGAAGGTTACATACAGCAGAAGTGTAATCTTTCGTGAGCTGAAACCATCCACTTTGGATCTACAGTCAAAGACAAAGTCCAATAACAATAAGGATGTAGTATTAATTCCTCCTACACTAGAGAAAGAGGAATTGGAAATTCAAAATGTACTTGAAACTGAGGAGAGCTCGAGCAATTCTGAAAGTTCAGAAGAAGAACAACAACCTCAGCCTCAGCCACTGATGAATTTAACTCAAAAAAGAAAATAACCAGATAGGTATGGGTTCTCATTGATTGATTGTACTTGTGCCTATGCTTCGATTTCTAGCACTGATGAGCCTAAGATTGTAAAAGAGGCAATTAAAATGTTTTATTCAGGCTCTTGATTGGAAGCCATGAACGAAGAGATGGCATCATTAGAGAAAAATGAAACTTGGAGTTTGGTGCCCTTGCCTAAAGGAAGAAAACCTGTGGGCTGCAAATGGTTATTTAAGAAAAAGATTGGTTTGGATGGCAATGTAGAAAAGTACAAAGCAAGACTGGTTGCAAAGGGCTATTCCTAGGTAGAGGGAATCGATTATGGGGAAATATTTTCTCCTGTAGCAAAGCTGACATCTATCAGATTTCTTTTGTCACTTGCAGTAGCATATAACTTAGAGGTAGAATAGATGGATGTGAAGATAACATTTCTTCATAGCGATCTTGAAGAAGAAATCTATATGTCCTAGCCTGAACACTTTGTTGAGAAAGGTAAAGAAAAGTTGGTATGCAAATTAAAGAAGTCTCTTTATATGTTAAAACAGTCACCTAGAATGTGGTACCAGAAATTTGATACTTTTGTATTATCTTTGGGATTTGTGAGATCAAAATCTGATCACTATGTATATTATAAAGCTGAAGGTGATCAAGTTCTTGTTATTGCTCTTTATGTTGATGATATGTTGTTCATAGGAAATAGCAAGCTAATGATTTCTGATCTTAAGTCTCACTTGTCTGCTAAGTTTGAAATGAAGGATCTTGGTGCAGCAAGGTACATTCTGGGGATGGAGATTACCAGGGACAGGAAGAATAGAAAGTTTTGGCTCAGCCAGAGTAAGTATATAAGGACTTTTCTAGAGAGATTTTGCATGAATGATAGCAAGCAGTTAGTTGTTCCAATCTTGCAGGGAACAAAGCTATCTGTTGAGGACTGTCCAAAATATCCTACTGAGATGGAGGACATGACCAGTGTACCCTATGCTAGTGTGGTTGGCAGTCTCATGTATGCAATGGTTTGTACAAGGCCAGACATTTCCCAAGTAGTGGGAGTTCTTAGTCGATTTATGGCTAATCCAGGAAGAACGCATTGGGATGCTGTGAAAAGAGTTTTCAAATATTTGAAGGGAACTTCATATTTTGCATTGTGTTACCATGGGAATTCGGTTGAATCACAAAGGACTCTTAGCATTCGTGGATATGTAGATTCTGATTGGGAAGGGGACATTAACAGCAGGAGATCCGCAAGTGGATACATTTATATGATGAATGGTGGTGCAGTGAATTGGATGAGTAAGCGGGAAGCTGTAGTCACTTTGTCCACTACGGAGGCTGAATACATGGCATCTACTCATGCTTGTAAAGAAGTTGTATGGTTGAAACAGGGTTGGATTGAGAAAGTCACAATCTCAATGCTCTGAGTCCTTGCCTTGAGAACTCCTAAGGTGTCACTTCATCCACCATTCAACCTATAGGTCCTCAGCTAGTTTAGGTACCCCTGGTTCATTTCCAACCCTGCTATCAATTCCATTTTGCTGCTACCAATGAGTTCTTGGTGCTTTTCCTCACAATCTCCATTTAGCCCTTAATCCTTTTAAAGACTAGACAACCTCTACTTCCTCCTCACTTGCTTGCAGGGGTGTGCATAGGCTTCTATGGTTTCAAAACCATCAAGGAAGGGTTATTGATTTACCTCCATGCTGAGATTCTCCATCGCTATCACAAAACCCTAGTCTAGGGTTGGGAAAGGCTACTAGGATTAGGCCTCCTCAAGCAAGAAAAATGCTTAATACTCCTCCCTGCTCAATGAACACCATAACCTCAAAGAAAGAACCCTAGCTCAATTTTGGAGCACTTCAATATTTTGGTGGTTTCAGCCCTTCTCAGGCCGTACACAGGGTTATTTCTGATTTTGAGAATTCTAGGGCTTTTTAAGCCTTTTCTTGGATACAAAGAGGATTGTCTTCTTCCTTCAGCCACCAAATGATTTGGTAATGATTCTTTCCTCTTTTCAGACCTTTGTAACATCCCCTACACCCTTTACACACCCTGGGTTTCCATTGGTTAGTCACCCCTGCAACGTTGGAAGCAATCTTGCACAGTCTTTACTAACCGGGCATAGTCTGCTCGCCTAGGAATAGACTTTTGGCATGCTATAAGAACTCCTAATGATTTCTAATGCTAACATATATACAATAAATGAGCTTAGCCATGTTCCCAATGCTCCCATACTTCTTGGTATGATGGGAGTGTGGGCTAAAGCTCCATCTTTATTCCATTTACCAGTCAAAATAGCAAGTAAGGTAAAACACAGAATTTACAAGAAAGTAAGAAAACGATGCAACAACTATCAAATGGTGCAAAACAGAACTTCCAAAGGCTTTAACACATGCTAAAAGAATCCACAAAATTCCTCATTTAATTCATTCAACAGCTACTACAGAAAACAAGGATAGAAAAATAGAGTTTTCATGCCAAAATCACTATTTTTTTATTGTTTTCATTTAACTTCCAGAATTCCTAAGACTTCCAACCTCATCAAAGGTTGAGGATTACCTTTTACATTACATTGGAAACGGTTAGGTTTCCTTCTCCTAGCCTAAGAACGGCCAAAAACTTGTTTTTTGTAAAACACAGTGTGTTTTCCAATTTTTGACAAAATCTTAGGAAACGACCACAAAAAGATTTCCCAATTTATTTAACTTTTACCTAAGAGCCAAAAGGTCCTCAAACACAATCTAGATGGTGTTAAAGACCTTTACAACAAAATAAAAATTGATCTTTAAAACAAGACTTCAAAATGTACTTGCACTTTGGCAGGTGCTCCTGCACCATTCTCCCCCTCTCAGCACAAAGATCAAGGAACTTGAGGTAATATCAGTGATAGATCAATTCCTAGCTTCTTAAAATCAGCTTCCTCAACCCAGGTAGCCTCTGATTCATGTTTGTTCCTCCACTTGACAAGGTGTTCCATGTATGCCTTGTGTCTTGTAGCTTTCTTCACCCTGGACTCCAAGACCTTCTCTGCCTGAGGTTTCTCTTGATTTGGAAGGGGTATATTACTAATATCCTTAAATATTTCTTGATTGTTCTGAGCTTCATCACTGACTGTCCCCTTGTACCTGATCAAATCAGCAACATTGAATACAGGAGATATACCCAAATCTGATGGAAGTTCTACCTTGTATGCATTCTTCCCATACTTAGCTAACACCTTGCATGGTCCTACTATTTTCATCTACATTTTGGTTGAAATTCCCTTCTGCGACCTTGATTTGTTAAGATGAACCATAACATAGTCACCTACTGCAAACCGCACATCTCTCCTTGACTCATCAACTTTATCTTTCAATTTTTGTGTTGCTGTTGTGATTGTCTTCTTAACCTGGTCATGAATCTCCTTCATAGTCTAAGTGAAGTATTCTACATGTCCACTCCTATTCTCCATTGTTCCAAGGTTTCTAAGTTCACAAACTCCTCTTGGGTGCATCCCATACACAACTTCAAATGGACTTTTCCCTGTAGTTCTATTAACACTATCATTATAGGCATATTCAGCTTGAGAAATCACCACATCCCATGTATGTCCATATTCCTTTGTCAAGCACCTCAATAGGTTACCTAACACTTTGTTAACCACCTCTATTTGACCATCGGTCTGAGGATGGTAAGTTGATACAAATGATAGATTTGTACCCAATCTACTCCATAGTGCTTTCCAAAAATGGCTCATGAATTTCACATCCCTGTCTAATACAATGCTCAATGGAAATCCATGGATTCTCACAACTTCCCTAAAAAAGAGATGAGCTATGTAACTTGCATCATGGGTGGTTTTGCAAGGAATGAAGTGACTCACCTTGCTGAATCTGTCCACAACCACATAAATACTGTCAAACCTGCCTTAGTCTTGGGGAGTCCTACCACAAAATCCATACTAACACACTCCCATGGTCTATTGGGAATGGGAAAAGGTTGATACAAACCTGCATTGCTGGCTCCCCCTTTGGCTTTCATGCAAACAACACACTGTTCTACATACTTCCTAACATCTCTTGCCAACTTAGGCCACTAATAGAATCTTTGTACCAGCTCTAAAGTTTTATTTATTCCAAAATGCCCACTAAGACTGCCATTGTGTTTCTCTTGGATCAGATTTTCCCTCATTGATCCTCTTGGGACACATAACAGATTGCCCTTGAATAACAGTCCATTTTGCAATGTATACTCAGCAAACTGACTATGAAAATTATTTTCAAAATCTGAACATACATTGTAGGCTTCTGAGAAATCTTCATCCTCACCATAGAGGTCTTTGAAACTCTCTAATCCAATGCTTTTCAGTTGTATCTCCTGCATTGTCAACATTCTCCTACTTAATGCATCTGCTACTTTGTTTTGTTGTCCCTTCTTGTGCTTAATGGTAAATGTAAAGGCTTGGATGTACTCCATCCATTTCAAATGTCTATTACTCAACTTCTCTTAGGTGTTTATATAACTGAGTGCCTGGTTATCTGTGAAAACCACAAACTCTTTGGGCAATAAATAATGCCTCCACTTCCTAAGGGACTGCACTAAAGCATAAAGTTCCAGATCATAGGTAGAGTATTTTTGCTTGGCTTCATTGAGTTTTTCACTAAAAAAGGCTATAGGCCTACCTTCTTGACTAAGTACTCCTCCTACTGCTACTCCACTTGCATCACACTCAACTGTAAACAACTTATCAAAACTAGGCAATAGCAAAATTGGTTGAGTTGCCACTTCTTGTTTCAGTTTTTCAAACCCTCTATCAGCTTCTTGAGCCCACTTAAACTTTTTTTTTAAACCACATTTAATAGTATCTAGAACTGGTGCACATATACCACTAAAATTCCTGATGAATTTCCTATAAAACTAAGCTAAACCATGAAAACTTCTTACCTTTGTTGTTGTGGTTGGTGTAGGCTAGTTTAGGATGGCTTCCACCTTACTTGGATCCATCTTCAGGGTTCCTTGGGATACTACAAAGCCTAGATACACAAGTTCTTGTTTGAAGAACTCACACTTCTCCAGGTTGATTGCTAACTATTCTTCTTGCAGCCTTTTAAGTACCATCTCCACATGTTTCAAATGTTCTTCTGATGTCTTACTGAAAATCAGTATGTCATCAAGGTAGACTACTACAAAAATCCCTATGAAATCCTTGAGCACCTCATTCATTAGTCTCATGAACATGCTAGGGGAATTTGAGAGGCCAAATGGCATCACTTTCCGATCATACAAACCATCATTTGTCTTAAAAGTTGTCTTCCATTCATCACCCTCCTTGATTCTGATTTGATGATACCTGCTCTTAAGATCTAACTTGGTGAAGAATTTTGCACCTCCAAGGCAATCCATTAAATCTTCAATTCTAGGTATTGGGAATCTATATCTAATGGTGATCCTATTAATTGCTCTAGAATCAATACAAAGTCTCCCATTACCTCCTTTTTTTGTTGCCAAAACCACCGGGACTGCACATGGACTAATACTCTTTTGAATCAGACCTTGACCCAATAGTTCTTCCACTTGCCTTGCCACCTCTTGGTTCTGCTCAGGTGTAAGCTTGTATGCTGCTTTGTTAGGCAATGAGGCTCTAGGTATGAAATCAATTTGATGACTTATTGCTCTCTTTGGTGGTAGAGTTGCAGGTGTTCCATCACTCACAATTCCCTTATACTTTTCTAGCAGCCTTTGAACTGTTTCAGGTATGACTATCCTTTCAGCCTTTTCTTCATCTTTTGACTGCATTAGGACCACATATCCTTCATTCCCTTGGTGTATATCCTTGATGAACTCCTTGCCACTTCTCAACATAATGTTAGGAACCTTTAACTACCCCTCATCATCCTCAGTCAATGACTGCAGCTTGAAGGTTCTTCCATCCTTCTTGAATTCTATGGTGTTCTCCTTCCCATGATATATAGCACCTCTGTCATATTGCCATAGCCTACCAAGAATAAGATGGCATGCATCCATGGGTAGTACATCACAAATCAGCTTGTCTTTGTAGCCTCCAATTGAGAATTCCACTGTAACCTGCTCATTCACTAGAACACTCTGCCCTTTATTCAACCATGTGACCTTGTAAGGGTTGGTATGAGGTACCTTCTGCAATTTTAACTTAGTTACTACCTCCTCAGAGATGATATTATCTATAGAACTAGAATCTACAATGACCTTGCATACCTTTCCCAATATCTTGCACCTTGCTCTAAACAAAGCCCTCCTTTGCTTGGGTTCTTCCTTGACCGGTTGTCTGATCAGCACTCTATTAAACATCAAATTTTCTCCTATTTCTGATTCTATATGACTGATCTCAGGTGATTTGACACTCATGGTTTCCTCTTGTGCATAGGCCACTCTCTTTTCGTTGCTTGAAGAAGAAGCTTTCTCCAGGCACCTATAAGCTGGATGACCTAGCTGATTACAGTGATAACATTTCATGGTGGCAAAGTAAGAATTACTTCTGCCTGCTCCTCTTCCTCTATTTGAACCTCCTTGAGGTCCTCTTCCTCTATTAAATCCTCCTCTTGATGATGTTTCACCTCCATGCTTGGTAAGATTGGATTCACCTTGGTTCCTTTGATCATTACCTCTACCTTGGTAACCTCCATGATGTCCTCTTTGATCTCTGCCTCTGCCTCTACCTTTAGAGGACTGATCATGCTTTCTTTTGTTCCTCTCTTCAATATTTATAGCCAGTTGATAGCATTGGTGGACTGTTTTAGGACTCAAAAGAGCCATCTCTTCTTGAATGTTCCATTTTAAACCATTAAGGTACCTAGCCACTTTTAAGCTCTCATCCTCTGCCACATTTGATCTCAAGCAAAGCTTCTGAAACTCTTCAGTATAGGTGTTGACATCTTGGTCTTTTTGCCTTAGACTCTACCTCTTCTTGTGAAGTTGGATCTCATAATCATCTGGCATATATGCTTCCTTCACCTTAAGAGCAACCATTCCTTTCCAGGTTGATATGGGATGCTTGCCTTCTTTCTCCCTTTTAGTCTGAATAAACTTCCACCATGTCAAAGCTGATCCTCTCAACCTTGATTTTGCAACCATCACCTTCTGTGCTTCTGTGACTCCATCACATTCAAAATGGTTCTTCATTCCATCTATCCAATCCATGACCAAATCAGGATCCATCTTTCCATGAAATAGTGGTATGCCCTCAAGTCCTTTTCCACTTAGGGCTTTTAATTCCTTCAAGAAAGGCTCCTCCTCCAGAATAGGGTTAGGTTCAAGGACTTTTCCCTCCTCTGCAACCTCTTCTTCCTTTGGCACCTTTCCTTCCAATCTTGCATCATTCAATGCCTTCTCCAATTGCTCTATTCTTTCTTTCAGGGACTTTTTGTCCTCTTCCTGTTCTTCAACCCTCTTGGCTAACTGTTCATTTGTCACCATGTTGGGCATTTCACTTGATTCAACTTTTGACATATAAGTTGCTTTCCCAAATCTTTAGCCGTGCTCTAATACCAATCTGATAGGAACAGGGTTGGATTGAGAAAATCACAATCTCAATGCTTTGAGTCCTTGCCTTGAGAACTCCTAAGGTGTCACTTCATCCACCATTCAACCTGTAGGTCCTCAGCTAGTTTAGGTACCCCTGGTTCATTGCCAACCCTGCTATCAATTCCATTTTGCTGCTACCAATGAGTTCTTGGTGCTTTTCCTCACAATCTCCATTTAGCCCTTAATCCTTTTAAAGACTAGACAACCTCTACTTCCTCCTCACTTTCTTGTAGGGGTGTGCATAGGCTTCTATGGTTTCAAAACCATCAAGGAAGGGTTATTGATTTACCTCCATGCTGAGATTCTCCATCGCTATCACAAAACCCTAGTCTAGGGTTGGGAAAGGCTACTAGGATTAGGCCTCATCAAGCAAGAAAAATGCTTAATACTCCTCCCTGCTCAATGAACACCATAACCTCAAAGAAAGAACCCTGGCTCAATTTTGGAGCACTTCAAGATTTTGGTGGTTTCAGCCCTTCTCAGGCCGTACACAGGGTTATTTCTGATTTTGAGAATTCTAGGGCTTTTTAAGCCTTTTCTTGGATACAAAGAGGATTGTCTTCTTCCTTCAACCACCAGATGATTTGGTAATGATTACTGCCTCTTTTCAGACCTTTTTAAGGTCCCCTGCAACCTTTACACACCCTGGGTTTCCATTGGTTAGTCACCCCTGCAACGTTGGAAGCAATCTTGCACAGTCTTTCCTAACTGGGCATAGTCTGCTCGCCTAGTAATAGACTTTTGGCATGCTATAAGAACTCCTAATGATTCCTACTGCTAACATATATACACTAAAGGAGCTTAGCCACGTTCCCAATGCTCCCATACTTCTTGGTATGGTGGGAGTGCGGGCTAAAGCTCCATCTTTATTCCATTTACCAGTCAAAACAGCAAGGTAAAACACAGAATTTACAAGAAAGCAAGAAAACGATGCAACAACTATCAAATGGTGAAAAATAGAACTTCCAAAGGATTTAACACATGCTAAAAGAATCCACAAAATGCCTCATTTAATTCATTCAACAGCTGCTACAGAAAACAAGGACAGAAAAATAGAGTTTCCACGCCAAAATCACTGTTTTTTTATTGTTTTCATATAACTTCCAGAATTCCTAAGACTTCCAACCTCATCAAAGGTTTAGGATTACCTTTTACATTGCATTGGAAATGGTTAGGTTTCCTTCTCCCAGCCTAAGAATAGCCAAAAACTTGCTTTTTTAAAACACAGTGTGTTTTCCAATTTTTGACAAAATCTTAGGAAACGACCACAAATAGATTTCCCAATTTATTTAACTTTTACCTAAGAACCAAAAGGTCCTCAAACACAATCTATATGGTGTTAAAGACCTTTACAATAAAATAAAAATTGATTTTTAAAACAAGACTTCAAAATGTACTTGCACTTTGGTAGGTGCTCCTGCACCACATTTGTGTTCTAACATTGGTTTTGATGCAAGGGAAATAACTATTTTCTGTTATAGTCAGAGTGCAATTTTTTTGGAAAATAACCCTACTTTCCATGCCAGGACGAAACATATTGATGTACAGTACCACTTTGTACGAGATATGGTGGAGGATGGAAAGGTCAGTTTGGAAAAGGTTGATACTCTGGAGAATGTTGTAGATGCATTGACGAAGCCAGTGAGCACAGAAAATTTCAAGTGGTGTGCCAGTTCAATGGGACTTAGTTACCATGATTTTTTTGTAAATATTTTGTGCTCTGGAGGTTCCTGTATGATCTTCGTCAAGTGGGAGATTGTTGGAAATATATGCTTCAAACAATACAGGTTGAAACCTCCATTAAAGCCAAGTCGGTGTGACATCTTCATTGTCTGGCCGACTAGCAGTTTGATTCATTCTATTTTGAACAAGTCGATGTGACCTAGCTTCTGTCTTGCCAAAAGGTTACACTTTGGTCTATTGCTATGACATAGTGTATTCGCTATGATCTCTTAGCGCTCGAGAGACCTCTGGCCGAAAGGCCATTCAATCGTGTATTAGGGAGACTCTTGGTGACTATGGTCTTCGGGATAACTAAGGGTTCTCGCTAAGAAGTCTTAGCAATGTGTCAAATTCTCACCGATAGTGTTTACTTTGAGGTCTTCGGGGTAACTCTAATGATCCGAGAAGACGTCTCAGCAAATGGTGAATGTCTTGTCAATAGCTTATGGCTATCAGGGTAACCCAAATGGCTCGGTGAGAAGTCCCAACAAACAGAGAAGGTCATACCGATGAAGACACATCCAAACGTTCATCGGAGTGACTCCTGGCGATGAGTGGTGGTGTCAGTGTAACTTAAAGATTTCGGTGTGAGATCTTAGCGATAGTTGAAAGTCTTTCCGATAAGGACACACTTGGGAGTTATCGGTGTAACACGATGGTTTTGGTAAGAAGTCCCAACGCTTTGGTGAGTCTTGTCGATGATTAAGAGTCTTCGGAGTGGCTTAGATATCTCGTAGTGAAGTCTTAGCGAAGGGAAATGTCTTGGCGACGAATGAACACTTTGGGGTAACCTTTCTGTCTTGGTATGAACTCTCGACGAAAGATGTGAGTCTTGCTGACTTCTACTTGGTGCTCAGTATATCTGGGGTCTTTGATATAGCCTTTGGTGACTCTCTATGATCTCCTGGCGAATGTGATAGGTCTGGGTGACTGCTTGGTGACTCAGTGTAACTCATGAAGCTCGATAGAACGTCTGAGCAATAACAGAGAATCTTGGCGACATCGGTATGAAGGATATGCAGTATCAACGAGACACTGTTAGTGTCTCACCGAGATGCCAACACAATGCAAATTTTATTGACCAAGTAAGACCTTCTGATGTGGCATCTCGTGGATGAATAGGAGGAGCCGAATGGGAACAGTTGGAAGACAGTCAGTTGCAAGGGTTCTATGAGGAAGTTCTACAGATAGAGTTCGACATGGATATACTCAAAGATTGTAGTTTATGATGGGTTGGATTATCGATTGGTTCATTGGTTGATTCGACAAATTGTTGATCAGTGACTGTATTCTAATCTGTAAAGGCTGTAACTTGAAAGTTTCTATTCGAAGAATGTTCGTGGTGAATGCTGCTGTATAATGACACCAGAAAGATAAGTCTAGAATTTTGTATGTAATCTTCATTACTGTAATACAAAGTGATTTCTCTTGGTGTGGTGGGTTTTTCTCCCATAAGTGTTTTCCCACGTATATATGGTGTTCATGTGTGATTGTCAAATACTCTGTTTCTGTTATCTGCTTCATAGTGCATCTTAGTTGGACTGTAATTGTAAATTTTAAAGTTATCTGCATTCTTTCCTGAGGTATTGACGTTAGGAGAATTGTTTTATGCATCTAATTTTCCTTACAAATAATAAATTAAGCTTATTAAGTCAATAAATAATTAAATAGAAATAATACTAATATTTTAATTTATTAAAATTATGTGTGAGTAAAGTATAAATAATATCAAATAAACTCGCTATAACTACTAATAAATAAGGAAAATTCAACATTAATAAATATCTAATATATAATAAAAAGATATATATAAATATGATAAATAATATCTAAATAATATAATATAATATATAGCATCTCATTCAATACAATGAATAACTCAAGAGCAATGGAAACTAACGGTCATCTATGGGAGTTTGTGGAAGCTAGGGTTTTTTCTGGGTTGAGGTTGGGAAAGGATTCTCAAGGGAAATCTCATGGTTTTTGGCTAAATGGAGTTTGTAACAACAAGAATAATGACCAAGGCAACAGAATAGTGAATGATGTGCAGATTTCAAGCCACAACGGTGATGGATTTAGGTTGAATGGTGGAGATCGGTTTGCACAGTGAGACCAGAGGAATGGACAATCGGTTGCTTCCATCACAAGGGGTGTTGGAGTTGAGGGGTCTAAGGTGCTCAAGACTAGGGGGAATCAAACAGAACCCTCTTAGAAGTTGAATCCTTCAAACAAAGCAATGATAGGAAGGGGAGGAGGGGATTCTATCTCTCTTCCTTCATCCAAAGCAATCACAGTGGAGCTAGATGACGAGCTTGAACAAGAAGTGTCTTTTAATGAGAAATTTTTTTATGGGTTGGCCTTGATTGGGAGATTCAAGGGATTTTGGCCAAGCTTTTATGATCTCCATCAGTGGATTTCCAACCATTGGAAGCATGTTTTGGAGGGGTATGTCCAAATCTATCCCATGGCTAAAGGTTTCTTCATTGTTGTTTTTGAAAATGAGCAGGACAGAAATAAGATCCTCTATGTTTATCACTGGGATTGGGAAGAAAAATATGCATTGTCGCTAAAGCCATGGCATCCAGCCTTTAACCCAGCTACCAAAGTGTTTGAGTGGGTTCCTCTTTGGGTAAGACTTTCTAACCTTTCCTTACAATTCTAGTTTGATTCCTGCTTGGAGGCTACAGGGAACTCTTTAGGAAGCATTTTAATGGTGGATGAGGGGTCCTCAAATCTTCTAAATTTGACCTTTGCTCGGATTTTGGTGGAAATGGACGTGTCTAGAGATCTTCCAAAAGAAGTTAGGTTAAAAACTTGAAAAGCATGTTGGGTGCAACCCCTGAATTATGAGGGGGTGCCCTTTAGGTGTAGAATTTATTATAAAACAAGGAATTTGGCTGCTCAATGTGCCAAAAACATAACAAATAAATATGCTTCTTGGTGGAAAGATGTTGCTCCTCAGCACTACACAGTGGAGAAAGAGAAGGGGGAGTAGGCGAGCCCTAAGTTGAAGGGCAGGGAAGAGGATGGTTAGGTACCTGGGGTTCTAGGTCAGGAAGGGAAGGCTTGGGTAAATGATGCTTCAAGGGAGGAACAATAACAAACCAGTGAGACCCTAGTATAGGAAGGAAGATGGGTTGTGAATAGTGACAATGTTGGCTTAAATGGAGGTGAAAAGGAGTCCAAAAATGGGGCAACAACACTAGAGTGTCGGGAGAAAAAAGGTGGGGTGAGACCGCAAGAAAAAGAAACTGGGAAACGGAAGGTAGATGCACAGATTCAACAAGTAATTGGCTTTTTGAATGAAGCTTTAAAGAGTTCTCAGGACAATACATTAAAATGGTAGAAGGAGGCTGCAAGGGTGGAAGATGGTTGGCAAATGGTTAAGGGAAAGAAAGCAAAGAAATTTGAGAAGAAATCTTTTGCAATGGTCCTTCAGTCTCAAATGAAGGGAAGACCGAGTAGAGCTCCAATCCTGTGACCTATTAATGGGTTTTTTTTAGGGGTTGATGGTGTTTAGGTTGGTTTTTTCATGGATTGCTAGTGGAGTTTTATTGTTGTAATGATACTTTGTCTAAGTTGTTTAATATGAATAGGAGGCAGGGCTAGGGGAGTTGATAGAGGAGATTTGTGATGTTGGAAAATGGCTTTTAAATGATGTTGTAATGCAAAATGATATGTAATCTAGTTTTTTTAATTAATAAAATTAACTCTATTGCCAACCAAAAATATATATATATATAATATATAATATATAGTATATATTATTTATATACTATATAATGTACAATATAAATATAAATATAATATAATATTTAATATAAGTATATAAATACTTTTATATATTATATTGTTATATTATTTTATAATAAATAATTTTTAAATAGAAATGTAATAAATAACATTATATATAATATAATATAATTGTATTTATGATATGGATAATTTATTTGTAATAAAATTTTATTAATTTATCATGCCTACTTCTAAATAGAAGTTAAACAATCTAATAAAACCAACGGATGCTTAGCATTAGATTAGAAAGGTTGTGTTTGGTGGGTTCATTTGCTATGTAGTAATTAATTTGCACAGAATTATTGGTGGAAAGAGAGGATAATGTAGGTGAATATGTATTCTAACAGGACTTTAATTAAGGCATTGTAATGTTCCATGTAGCATACGAAACCCCATAATGAAAAATATATATATATATATTTTAAAATCCATTAAATAATTGTTTTTTTCTCTCACATGTATATTTGTCAGTACATGAGTTGGAGGGTGAAAATTGAGGATCCCAAAATACAACGAGGAGATATTTCTTGAGAGCAACAACAACATTAATGTTGTGGACAACGCTAAAAGGGTATTTAATGAGATGTCGATGTGAATATTTTGTTGAAGAAACTTCAAAGAGGGAACACCTTTGGTGTAATTAATGTATTTAATTTAAAAGCAACATTGTGTTTTGGTAGATGTTGCCATATGGTTAGCTCAATTGATCAAATAAAATCAAAATAGAAGCAATTAGGATCTTCAAAACATCAAATCAAAGAACCTACAAGATAATGATCAATCAAATGCCATATTTAATGAAATTAAATTTAACAACACCAAAAGACACAATTCAAAGCATTAAACATAAAATTCAAAGCAATTGAACCTAATTAATGATGCAAACCTCTCAATCCCATTGTGGATTAATGCGTAAGTGTGAGATGGATGTGGATTGCTCAGTTTTATGCATTATCCATTGTTGCAAAAGCTTGATTGGAGATGGTTGATTCACAAAGGATGCTCTAGAATGCTCAAGAGATGAGTATGAAATCATAGAGAGTAACTTTGCTATGAGGATTATGAATAAAATTTATGTTAAAATGTGAAGTATTTATAGATTTTAGGAATTATGATCAATGGTGAGGATTGAAAATGATAATCAATAGATAAAATTGAATTGAGGATGTGAGTGTGGATCAAGGATTAATCAAGTGGTTGATAATCCACGAGGCATGGATCAAGGATTGGATTGATGGTTCATAATCTGTGAGAGACTCAACAATATCCTTTAATTTTAGGAATTAAGTTGGAGATATTTCGAGTTGGAGGGAAAAATTTTAATTTGAAAAGAGAATATTTTATGTGGAATATTCTTTATGCAAGTAGGAGGATTGAAGAAAAATTAGTTAATTAAACAATTCATGAAATCATTTAATTGTGCAAGTTGGAAGAATTTAGACCTCAATGAAATAATTGGGAATTATTTAATCAAGAGGGATTATTAGTGCTTTCATTAAATAATTTGACATTATTTAAACAAAAGGGGAGAAAATGATGAAGTAATCAAATAACCTTAGTTATTCAATTAATAAGAGAATAAAAGTGAATTTAACTAAATAATTGGACATTATTTAATTTAATAGAGGAATTAGGTGAATTATGAGCTAAATAATGTTAATAAACAAAATTAGGATGTATAATATACGAGCAGGACATTTTTAGGTGTCTACATTTTTCCCCTCTTTGAAGAGAGGTACCATTTGCATTGATTCAAAGAATTGATGTTGCTTAGATTAAAAAAAAAAAAAAAAATTCTCAATGCCCCAACATGCCCTAGCATACAAAGGAATGGTGGTGTGTTGCCCCCTTGAGAGATCGAGCAAAAAAAATTAATTTTCAGATTGAGATTATGACATGATGATGAGACCATATCTACTTAATAGAGGATGAAAAATAAGTCCTAAGAAGCTTAGACATCCAATGTAGACATATTTTATGATGTATACACACTCATCAACTATGGATAGACTCATATGTATTTTTATGTATATCACACAGATTTGATACTTGGATAGAAATGTTAGTATTGTAGTATATAAAATTGTATACCTTTACAATTTCACACTATGTTTGGGTCCCTTAATTTATTGGACTTAATTAAGCTTCTAATTTACCAAATTATGTTTCTAAACTATTATCCCTATTTTCTAGATCCTTAAAGTACTCCAAGATGGTGGTTGAATGAAGAAAACTTGTTATTTTGGCCTTATTTATCAACCAAGGTTCCTTAAGCAGCTCTTAGATTCCCTCAACTTCTTTAAATTGGGTCAAACTACCCTATGTTCTCTCCATTTATTTTCTAGATCACTCAACCTCCTCCTTTATCTCCTCAATTGTTGTCCACCTTATTAAATTATTATTATATCCTTAAAACTATCCATAAATCCTTACTCCATACTCACAGGGTATGTGGAAAAGGTCTTAGGAATGATTAAATTCCCTAAAAGGGAATAGGAGAAACTGTAGGGTTGACGAATGACACATGTTTCATGTTTCAAAACTTCTTTATGTTGATCCTTCTTACCCCTTCTTTATGTTATTAACATTGTCCTCTATGTTTCTTTATGGTTAGCATATTGTGATGTTTATTGCTTTTTAAGACCTCTTGCATTGCCATCCTTTTGGTGACAATCCTCTGATATTTGATGGTTTTGCTATTATCCCTACATTCTCTTAATTGCATTACTATGGACTAACCTATGAGGCAATCATGTATTATGGATCGTAAATGGTAGGGAGATATTCTTCTTTACTTTGTATGTTTTTTTATAACAATATAGACTTGACTATCACACTTCAACCCTCCTTATGGTTATCACTTCCTATCACTTGATAATACATAGTCCTATTTTTCCTTGAAGGAAACAAGGATTTAATCAAGATAATTCAGTTCATTTTCCATTATAATAAACCTTGTGATTTGTCCATTCACACCTTATGGACTGTATGATGCATTATGTTATTTTATTCATAGATGCCACTTTCACGCATAAGACTAGGGTTTTTCAAGCTTTGGAAAGGACCATCAATAATTTTCTAATCACATAATAGCCTTTTAAGTGATTTTGAAAACTCATTTATTTTCATGATCATCATTGTGATTGTCCACTAGATATCCAAGATAGAAGAAAAGATAGTCATGCCCACAATCATATTAAGACCAATCAAATAAGAATTTTTCCAACCACATCACACTAAAATGCATTCATTCCATAATCCATAATCAAAAAATGAATTATAGTTATAACAATGCCCTGTAGATGTTGACCTTTAGCATTGTTTGAAAGAAAATAAAAAAACTCATCACTAAGGAACTATTCACTCATTGGGAAGATAGATAATGCATATATATTGTAATCATGGGGTCCATGAGATAGTTCATATGCCTTATATTTATCTCTATCTTTCACACCTCTCTCTCGTTGCATGGTTAGAACTTTGCATCTATTCAGATAATTCCTCCATTCCTTATCTAGACTCTCATTTAAACTTTTTAACCTACTATCATCAATGAAAACTATCCTTTTCCAATCATGAAATATGAATATACCTATGTTTTTCATTCTCTTTTCATGAGAATACCATGCTCTATATTTTGATTCCTTTATTTCTTATGATCTTCAACCATTATGTGAATATTTAAGCATCCCTTAGGTCATATTTGACTGATCTGTCACCCTACCTTCTAGAGTTTATTTTGACTCTCAACCCTATTAAATGTCAACTTTTCTCTTTATGACTCTTGTATACCCCTCTATGTATACTATCCACTATACATAAAATATTTATTTTACTTTGTGTCATGACACTTAGGTCTACCCTTGCATTACAATGAAATGAATTGTTGTATCTCCTACATTATCTATTATGTCTATGTTTAGGCGTTATGTGCATGCTAATCTTACTATGTATTATGAAAGTCATTTTACCTTTTTAAATATTCTTTTAAACTATGAACTATCCTCTAAATCTATGATGATACAAGAACCCCCTATGAGTATCAATAGATCTATTTCTCTCTCACCCCACCATATAAAGAAAATTAAGATCTCTTTTTGAAATTTTGAATATTCCCCTCATCACTATACCTCTTTTCTTTAACTATCCTTTATGACTATCTATCATATGAAAAGTGTGGGATGAATAGGATATGATAACAATATTTTAAGAAAATTGTCTTCAACTTGCTTAATCACTATCTTCATGAGTAGGTACATGGAAAATTATATATTACCACCCTATAAATAATTTCATTACCTTATCATATTTCATGGATTTTCATATAACCATTATTCCTCATAATAATTTTCCTCCTAGATTGTAGTGAAATGGTTAGAGGGACCTCGAGGTAGGCAAAGGAGACGAGATGGGAGCAGAGGAGGATGTGGATGATGAGGACCACCCTAATGATGAGGGTGATATATAGGTGCAATTTTCCTTGGTTATAGCAGAAAGAGATCAGCTCAGACAGGAGCAAATTCAACTGATGGGGGAGAGAAATATGGCATGCGCAAAGGTGGTCCATCTATAAGGATTATTAGATGATTTTAGAGGTGGGATGGAGGGGCACGCCTTTCTCTTATGAACTATGGGGAATAGTGGCCCAAGAACATGGAGATATCATGAGGCTATGGCAGGAGCGGGATATTGCTTGATAGGCTATAGCTGGTCAAGGATTGTAGGACATAATTTTTGATCTAGTTTATATGACACGATAGATGCAACACTATCAGACACTCTATGAGTGGGAAGTGCCACTCAAGTAGAGAGTCAAATTTTATGGTGAGCAACAAGTCTCACAGATCAACTGTTGAGAAATAAGGTGTTTTCTTAGCTTAATACTCTATAAAACTTTAATATTGCTGATCTAAGTAAGCTTTTTCTTTGTTACATATATTCTTTGTGGGTGATTATCTTGATTAATCTATTTTACTGTTGTAGAATGTAGACAGAAGTTGATAGAAGAACTAGACAGGATATTAGAAAGATTACACAAGATATAACGTGGAGAAACCCTTTCGGGAAAAAACTCCACCAAGAATTATTCTATTATTCAATCTCTAAAATAAAATAGCTCCAATTCTTGCTTGAGAATGTTTCTTCTATCATTACCAATCTTCTTCACACTTGCAAATAATAATTATGAAAACTGTCTTCAACTTTAATGAGATATAGAGACAATATGCAACCTTGTAATCTCCAAATGGTGATAATAATAATGCACAAGCTCAAGCCCTTGAAAAGGTATGCCATATTGCTTCAAGTTGAGTTATTCTATGAAGACTAAAGCTTACAACATGTGCTTCATGCATTTGGGCGTCATAAACTGAAGCTACAACTCATCCTTCATTTTGGTGATAATTCCAAAGCTCCTCCTCAAAGATGATGCCCAAAAGTAATCCTACTTAATTGAGCCTTTAGAAATATCTTATCATGAAAGAGAGGTAAATCCAAGAAAGAATCTTGGGTGCCCAAGTTGGCTCCAAGTGATTTCTAGTTAACTAAAACATTTACTCAACACCATTCATGCAAGAATGGTCATCCCCTGTTAACTGGAGATAGTCCCTGTTATCTGTCATGCAACTCAATGTTATTAGCCATGCATTCCAAGTTAATTGAAGTTAACTAACATACAAGTAAACCATAACTGAACTTAACTGAACTAAACTGAACTGAGCTGAACTGAACTGAACTGAACTGAATTTAACTAAACTAAACTAAACTAAACTAAACTAAACTAAACTAATTATGAATTGAACTAAATTGAACTGAACTGATCTAAACTAAACTAAACTAAACTTTAAGCATGCAAACATCAAACCCTAACTCCTCAAATCTTTACATGCATTCAGAAGTGTTAATTGTTACTTCGTATAGTTAACTAAACACAAGGTGAGTGTCACCTTACCATGTGGGTGCCCCCATGTGCCCCTATTATTTACGAACTCACTATGGATGCCCTCACATGCTCCTTACATTTAGAATTAATTACAAATGTTAATAATCATGATTATTTCATCAAATATTAATCTCATCCTATTCTTAGTGTTGTTGAACACATTCCAATAATCTAGGAGATACATGAAATAATTAATGTTTAGGATTTGCAATTAAATGGCATCATATTTCCAACATTCCCCCTCTTAACATTATACATTACAATTATTCTAAACAAGGAATAATAAATTTAAATCAAGTACAGGACTCAAGGGAAATGGCCTTCCTATACCATGAGAACTTATCTATAGGATTTGGCTTTGTAAGATAATCTGCAGCATTAATCAAAGTGTCAACTTCTTCAATTAATACTTTCCCACTCTCAACCATTTCTCACACAAAGTGATACTGAACATCTACATGTTTAGTATGAGCATGATACATAGGATTTTTGGCTAAAAAAATAGCACTCTGACTATCACATTCAAGCCTAACTTGCTTGCAATTAAAACCAATACCTGGCCCAATTCTATGTTACCAAACTTCCTCTTTAGAGGCACATGTGGCAGCCATGTACTCTATTTCTGTGGTTGACAAAGCAACCGTGGGCTACCTCTTACTCATCTAACTAACCCCAGATCCAAACAAAGTATACACATAACCACTTGTCGACCTCTGACTCTCCAGATCTCCTACCCAATATGAATCAACAAACCCATGTATGTCCAATGATCTATTCATAATATCAATATTATTAGAACCATGATAAACTAAACAATAATCTGAAATCCCTCATAAATATCTAAACACCCTCTTAACATAAGTCCAATGTTCTTTACCAGGGTTAGACATAAACCTAGTAAGAACTCCCACTGCTTGTGCTATATCTGGTTTCATACAAACCATTGCATACATTAAACTACCAATTACACTAGCATATGGAATTTCAGACATTTCCTAAAAATCAAAATCAGATTTAGGACTCATATCTAAACTTAACTTCATGCCAACCAGTAAAGGAATATTAACCAGTTTGCGTATATTGTCCTGCATGTTAAATCTTTTCAAAATAGTATCAACATAATTACTCTAACTTAAGAAAAGCTTTCTATTACCTCTATCTCTACTGATCTCCATACCAAGGATATATTTTGTAGCACCTAGATCTTTCATCTCAAATTTGTTAGAGAGTTGTGCTTTCAATTCTTTGATCATTACCTTGCTATTACCAGTAAACAACATGTCATCAACATACAAGATATTAATTAAAAGTTGATCATCAATAATTTTTATATAAACACAATGATCTTCCTCACTCCTAACATAACCAATTTTTAATGCAAAAGCATCAAACTTTTGGTACCACATTTTGGGTGATTGTTTCAATCCATATAAAGATCTCTTTAACCTGCGAACCAATTCTTCTTTTCCTTTTACAACAAAACCTTCAAGTTGCTTCATATAAATCTCCTCATCAAGATTCCCATGCAAAAAAAAAAATTCACATCCATTTGCTCAATTTCAAAATCATAAGCAACAACAATAGATAAAAATAATCTAATAGAAGTTAATTTAGCAACGGGAGAGAAGATTTCATGAAATTCAACTTCTTCTCTCTAGGAGTAGCCCTTGGCTACTAATCTAACCTTGTACCTTTCGAGATTACCATTTGCACCAATATTCTTTTTAAAAATCCATTTACAACCAATGGCCTTTCTATCTTTGGGAAAATTCTCAAGATCCCAAGTGTCACAAGTATCCAAGGATTCCATTTCCTCATGCATAGCTTGTGACCAAAGCTAGTTCTCATCTAAGGATAAAGCTTCACTGTAAGAACTGGGTTCATTATTAGTACTTATTAAAGGAAAAATACAACAGAAATTAGGTGGGCTATACCTATCAATGGGATTATGTTGTCTTGTGAATCTCCTTAAAGGAGTTTCTTCTTGTTCCTCAATATGCTCATCTTGAGCCTCTATTTCAGAAGAACTCTATGAACTCTCTTCTTGCAATTCATCCACTTTTTCTTCAACATGTGCATCTTGTTGCTTCTCAGTATTTGTCTCAAAATGCACTGTTCGAGAAGTATCATTTTCCTTCAGTTGTTCTTCTCCTAAATAAGCTCTAAATTCCCAAAATATAACATCTCTAGAAAAAGAAATTTTTCTTGTTAGTGGATTCCAAAGCTTGTATCCTTTTATATTTTCACCATAAGCTATGAATATGCATATCTGTACTTTAGGATCCAATTTAGATTGCTTTTCTTCAGGCACGTGAACAAAATCCTTACAACCAAAGATCCTTAAATGTGCAACACTAGGTTTCTTACCTAACCACATCTCATAAGGAGTTTTATCTTCAATAGATGAACTAGGGGATCTATTGATTAAATAAAAAGAAGTACATACCGCTTCAACCCTTAAGGATCGTTCAAGCTTAGCACTACTTAACATACTCCTAGCTCTTTCCATTAAGGTTCGGTTCATCCCTTTTGCTACTCCATTTTGTTGAGGTGTATATGGAGTAGTTTTTTGTCTCACTATTCCTACATGCTTACAATAATCATCAAATTCCTTAGAACAATACTCACCACCATTATCTGATCTCAACACTTTTATCTTATGATCTAATTGTTTCTCAACCAAAGCCTTAAATTCCTTAAACTTATTAAACACATTAAAATTTTTATGCATAAAATATATCCAAGTGTATCTTGATACATCATCAATAAATGTGACATAGTATCAAGATTTTCCAATAGAGTCAATATCCACAGGACCCATTACATCTGAGTGAATAATCTCTAATAATTTTCTAGCTCTATTTGTACCACTAGGAAATTTAGATCTAGATTGCTTTCCAAACACAGTGCTCACAAAAGTCATTTTTTCCAATATTATAATTAGGAATATCGTCAACCAAATTTTTATTAAGAATGGTCCTAAGAACTTTTTCACCTATATGGTCCAATCTATGGTGCCATAGCATACATGTATTTTCAGCTTCAATTACATTTGATAAAATATTTACATCAGAGTTATTCAACTTAAACAAAGTCCCAATCTGAGATCCTTTAGCAACCACCATATCCCCTTTCACCAATCTACAACCGCCTTTGTCAAATGTCACATGCATTCCAGAATCATCAAAATTAGAGATAAAAATTAAATTCCTTGCAAGTCCTAGAATATGTAAAACATCATTAAGGGTCTTAATACTACCATCACTGAAACACAATTTTACCTCTCCTTTGCCAACAAATTTTGTTGTGTTGTTGTCTCCAAAGAAGACATCTCCATCATATGCAGTATACTTAGAGAACCACTCCTTTTTAGGAGTCATATGATAGGAGCAACCTGAATCAAGAAGCCAAGAGTTATCAACAACAGTATTAGAAGAAATGACTAATGCATCATTATTGTCATCAAATTTTTCTGTAGAAGCATCAGTACTCTTCTTCTTTCTCTTACAATCCTTTTTAATATGTCCAAGTTTTCCACAATTCCAAAACTTTACTTTACTCTTACCAGGGGTTTTTGACCATCCTTTAGACTTACCCTTTCCCTTCTTGTCTGCTTTAGATTCCTTCTCTTTAGGCCTACCTCTTACAAACAAGGCATCTTGGGAGCCAGTTTTAGATTTCCTCATCTCCTCTGATAGGAGAGTAGGAATGATGTTTTCCATCTTTGGATCTGCACCATTACCACTAATTGAAACTATTAGATTTTCCCAAGAATCTGGTAAAGAGCAAAGCAATAAAATGCATTTATCTTCATCCTCAAGCTTTACATCTACAAATGCTAACTGACTGAGAATTAAATTGAAAGCATTTAAATGTTGTGCTACTGAATCACCATCTTTCATTTTCAATGAATATAATTTCCCTTTCAAATACAACTTATTTGTTAGACTCTATGTTTGATAAATATCTCCTATTCTTTTCCACAATTTATATGCATTGGTTTCTACTGAAACATTTAAAATAACAACATCAGCAAGACACAATCTAATTGTTCCTCTTTCCTTTTTATCTAACTTAGCCCAATCTTCATTTGACATAGTTGTAGGTGTCTTTGTCTCATTATTAACCAATAACCCCTATCTCTTTCTTCAAGAAGATCTTCCATTTTTAATTTCCACATTTCATAGTTAGAACCAATGAACCTTTCAATATCTAACCTTGAATTCATTGTAACAAAAAACTTAATTCCAAAATCAGCAATTTACTAAAATAATAAGAGCTCCCACTAAGCCAATAAATCCTTCAAACTTTAAGAGAAAGGTGTCCCAATACTCTAGCCAACCTCATCTCTAATACCAAATGTTGAAAAATGAGGTTTTTTCTTAGCTTAATACTTTGTAAAACTTTAATATTGCTGATCTAAGTAAGATTTTTCTTTGTTACATATATTCTTTGTGGGTGATTATCTTGATTAACCCATTTTACTATTGTAGAATGTAGACAGAAGTTGATAAAAAAATTAGACAGGATATTAGAAAGATTACACAAGATATAACGTGGAGAAACCCTTTTGGGAAAAAAATCCACCAAGAATTATTCTATTATTCAATCTTTGAAATACAATAGCTCCAATTCTTGCTTGAGAATGTTTCTTCTGTCTTTACCAATCTTCTCCACACCTACAAATAACAATTATGAAAACTCTTCAACTTTAATGAGATATAGAGACAATATGCAACCTTGTAATCTCCAAATGGTGGTAATAACAATGCACAAGCTCAAGCCCTTGAAAAGGTACGCCATATTGCTTCAAGTTGAGTTATTCTATGAAGACTAAAGCTTACAACATGTGCTTCATACATTTGGGCATCCCAAACTAAAGCTACAACTCATCCTTCACTTTGGTGATAATTCCAAAGCTCCTCCTCAAAGATGGAGCCCAAAAGTAATCCTACTTAACTAAGCCTTCAGAAATATCTTATCATGCAAGAGAGGTAAATCCAAGAAAGCATCTTGGGTGCCCAAGTTGGCTCCAAGTGATTTCTAGTTAACTAAAACATTTACTCAACACCATTCATGCAAGAATGGTCATCCCATGTTAACTGGAGGTAGTCCTTGTTATTTTTCATGCAACCCAATGTTATTAGCCATACATTCCAAGTTAATTGAAGTTAACTAACATACAACTGAAACTAACTGAAGACTATTGAACCATAATTGAACTAAACTAAACTAAACTAAACTAAACTGATTCTAAAATGAATTGAACTGAACTGAACTAAACTAAACTAATTTGAACTAAACTAAACTAATCTTCAAGCATGCAAACATCAAACCCTAACTCCTAGGATCTTTACATGCATTCAGAAGTGTTAATTGTTACTTTGTATAGTTAACTGAACACAAGGTGAGTGTCACCTTACCATGTGGGTACCCCCATGTGCCCCTATTATTTACGAACTCACTATGGATTCCCTCACATGCTCCTTACATTTAGAATTAATCACAAATGTTAATAATCATGATTTTTTCATAAAATATTAATCTCATCCTATTCTTAGTGTTGTTGAACACATTCCAAGAATCTAGGATATACATGAAATAATTAATGTTTAGGATTTGCAATTAAATGGCATCCTATTTCCAACATCGACATTAACCAAATTAGGGTCATTAGTAGGTATGGTCCACCTCCTCCTTGTGGTCCACCTTGTAAGGAAGCTAATTAGCAGAACAAGTTCCTACACTAATCTTAAGAGGAGGATAATGCAAAAAATTATAGATATTTTCAACATTTGCATAAACTTAACAAAAATAAACATAAATGTCATGCATACCATAACACTATGATTTACGTGGGGAAAACCCTTTCAAGAGAAAAACCCCACTCCAAAATCCACCCAATTTATTATTTAGAAATCACAAAGTTTACAATATACTTGCAGAGCAAGCTTCTCACAAGAGTATCACCAACTAGAGATCCAAAGGCAACACAACCACTATCAGACTCTCAAAATACTTCACACTACATAGTTTTAATACAACACCCTCATAAAATAGGGTTGTCATCTAGGGTAAGTCAAGCTAACAAAATATCAACCGTCAGATCTGCGACCTGATGATGAACAGTCCAGATTTACAATAATAAAATATACATAAGATGTGGCTTTTAGGGGCACTACCTCTGAACCCCCACCGAGGCATGCGACCCCTAGACCCCTCGTCTGGGGGGATGAGCTCCCTCAGACCCCTACAGGGGGTATCCCCTTCATTCCCGCTCACTAATGTATCAATAGTACCTTATGTATTTGTAAGGTTGATACACATTTTCCCAACACACCTCTACCACCATCACCACACATGGGGGTGACTCAGTCAGAGGGGGAAAACACAAGATAGGTGCTTGCAAGATGTATAATATTTTGTATTATAACCTATAGGGGTATTTAGTTTTTGGATGTACATGGTATAGGCATTTCATATATTTGTATCATGGCATTATTTTTGATTTATATGAGATGATGATTTTTATAGTGGTGATGTATGTTATATGGACTTTATTATGTGATGTGATGATTTGATTTATTATGCAAATATTTATGTTATTTTGTTCATGTATGGTTTCTAGATGTATATTTATGTTATGGTAATTTCGTGTAGATGAATAGCATATGTATTGTATGTATCTCATGTTAACATGTTTATGTAGGATGTGATGGACTAATGTGTATAATATTATTGAAGATTGTTGCACTGCGTTGTCATTAATGTCAACCTATAGTGTGGTTATGATGAGAGCGAATATTGGTGTTGAGAAAGTGTTGTAAATAATGATGTTACACTCTATTTTAGTCATGTTGAGAAGGAGTTGTGGTGTTGAGCAGGTGTTGTTGAGGCAATAGGCTCACTTGGTTTCCAAGTGCTTTTGAGAAAATTTGAATAAAGAGTCTACATGGTCGACAAAGGTGTGTTTTGTATTGTGCTCTGTATTTATTCATGGTTGAATATGTTCTTGAGTGGTTTGGATATAATGATCAATGGTCTCTAAAGGTGTTATACCCAATGTTTCAAGTTTTGGATTGTACAACAATGGAAGATGTGTTTGGCAGTGTTTAGCTTGTGAAGAAGGTTGTTTGGGATAAATGGAATTGCTTTGCATTTCTTCACATTGAGGTTTCTTGTCTTGAGGATTTGGGAATGTAATAATATTATTTGTATCTATCTTCCCTTGGATTATTTGGTGCTCAGTTGTTTTGCAAGCTTGGGTTATGAGTTGTATGTCTATGACAATGTGATTGGTTGCACAAGATAATAGTATTCTCAGTTTCAGGAGGTTGCACTATTTTTTGTGAATAGTCATTTGATGATGGAATATTCTAGGATGTTGTGTGATGTTGTCTCATGGTTTGTAAGATGTTTCTAGACCTAGAGAAGTGTAAATTGATTGTGTTGATAGTTTTAGTGTAGTTTTGGCCAACCTAGCATGCTAGCGCTATTTACGGAGGTGATTTTTTGTTTGTGGAAGCCCGGTGTTGCATGTCAGTATAGATTTGGGTTTTGGTTAACCCTTGGTGTGGTCTACCTTCGCTTCTTTCTACTGAAAATGTGTTTGGTACTGACCTATTTGTTGGTTGCACATTTAAGGTGCATACGTTTCATTGAGGTTGACATGAAGAAGGTTTTTGAAGTCGCAAAGGATATATAAGCAAGGTTAATTATTGGAGATTGTGTGATGGAATGTGATGTGAAGGATGATGTGAATGTGATAGTGTGTTGAGATTTGAGTGCAAGCTTGAATGTCTAAGGCTATCAGATGCAGTGAGCAAGAGGTGTCTACATTTAAATGTGCTTGAATTTTTTGGAGGTAGTGAGCTAAAGGTTGTGAATGGTTGTAGTGGATTCTCTTGTTGCTCTTAGGTAGTGAACCTCCTTGTAATAGTTTCTTCTATTCTCTTTTTATTTTAGATAGTGAGTCCTCTAGGTAGTGAGCCCCTAGTAGTGAGTCATTCTTTTCTCTTGGGCAATGAGCCCATTGTAATAAGTTATGGTTTTCATATATATGTGAGTTAATCCTCATTGTGGTTTTTCCTTAATTAGGCATTTTTATTGAAATCTAGTGTTCTATTATGTATGGTTGTGAATGTGTTGATGCTTTACTTGTTTACATTCATGCTAATGCTTAATAATTTTGTGAAGGTTAATGAGGGTTTGAAGTTTTGATGTACAACTAATTCACCCCCTCTTAGTTGTCCTATGTGTCTAAAAGATATGTGTTCTATTATGATTGTAGATATATTTGTTATTATTTTTTATTAGTATGAAGTGATGAATTATCTTTATTAAATGTGAAAAAGTTTATGGATGATGATTATGCTCATATTGGATATGGGTAATGATTGTAAAATACAAAATGGGAAATGGCTAAATGTATAATGGTTAAATATGATTATGAAAACTAGATAATGGATAGTGACAATTAAATATGCAATGGTTAATGATTAGTGAACATGCAAAATGGACAATGATTAAATGTATAATGTCAAAATGGATAATGGACAATGATTATGAAAAAAATAGATAATAGATAAATGCATAATGGTTTAATGATTAAATAAAATGAATGTGATTTTGGAAAAAGGTTAATTAAAATGGATAATGGTTTAATGATTTAATGAATTTACGTGATTTTAGAAAATGGATGATGGATAAATGAACATGAACATGAAAATGCCAAAAATGATTAAATGATTAAATGAAATGACTATGGTTATGTAAAATAGATAATGGATAATGATTAGATGATTAAATGAATATGAATTAATGCTTATGTAAAACATATGAATAAATGTTAAATGATTGTGTATGATGGAAGGTAATGCCTATGGTTATGGTTTTGTGTTAATAGAAAATATATATGCAAAAATGGATAATGAATATGGATTATGAAAAAATGATTATGGAAACTAATTAAATGAAATGTATAATGAAATTCATTTGTGAAATATGAAATGGATAAAGAATATGGTTATGCTAAATAAAAGACGGGTCATGGGTAAAATGAATAATGTAAAGATTAAAAATGGGTAATGAGAAAATGATTAATGGGTAATGCTTGGGTTAATTGATAAGCGGTGCATGGTATTATTATTTTTATTCATGATACAAAGTGTAATCCTTCTTGGGTAGGGGGTATGGAATTATGGTGGGGTGCAAAAAGGGGTTGCTTGAGAAAAAGGGGGGGTTTGATTATGTTGGAAAAATGTGGCGAGCAATCCTAAAATTTAATATAGCAAAGGATAGTATTCCCCAATGGTACGTACATGACCAATGGTGCTTGTTTGTCCTTTGCATGGACCTTAGAGTCATAAAGAAAAAAAAAATGGCCTAAACATGCAACACCTTTTACGTCCTTAGGTGCCTAGTCATAGAGGGGAAGGTAGCATATACCTCAATTTCTAGTGCACACAAATGTATGGCTTGGTGGGTTAATGCGACCAAGAATCCAAAGTGTATGCCACAATCATCCAACTATACCTAAGGTAGTACATAGCATAATTGGGTCATGTAAAGGACAATCACAAACACACCATACAAAAAAGATCCTGCCCCATTTCACAATTTGTCCAAAACACACCAGGAAATGGATAGATCTAGGTGGTCTAGACTAGGTCACTCCATGGGAAAATAAAATCATAAACAAAAACATAGTTGACAAAGCAAACATATCTCTTTTCAAGGGTGGGGTGTAGGATAATGATTATGTCTGGCTTGGGAAGGATTTAATCTTATGGGAATGGATGAGGATTTTTGGCAAGTTAATAAGAATGTTGATTATATGGCCACATCTATTGGTTATTAATTTCATCATGATTTTTCGTCTGCGTGTAAGTTTGTTTTGACATTTGGCTTGTTTGTTTGTCCAAATATGCTTGGTGAAGTGTTGAAGTGATTTTTTATTATGGGTGAGAATTTTATTATGGATGGTGGATAACAATAATGTGATGTTTTTATTATGAACATCTAGGTATTGTGACAACCAATCCCAAGTGTATATTCAAGTATTTCTTCATGTATCCATTGGGGTGGGTAAGATGTATGCACAACTTAGTTATGCATATGAGAATGAGACAATAATAAATGAGGGGTATGACTCATGAAACTTGGTTCACCAATTGTGAGGAAAAGGTGGTGAACATGCACATGAGAAAAGTAATATGCATTTGATTTTTAACCTTGTGATGTGGATGGGGACATGGATGCAAACTAAATATTAAGTGACAATGGGGGGTATATGATGGGGTGAGGTCATAGTATGAAAATATTTATGGTTTTAGGAAGCAAGTGGACATAAGGAAATTTAGGATGATGGTAGTAAAAGATTCCCTATTAAAGGAAAAAGGTGGATGGGGTTCATGTTCATGGTAGAAAAATATTTCCCATTATGAAATAGGGATAAGTGGCATGTATTCCAAGCCATGGTTAGCGGGTTGTGTGAGTGGATTTTTGTGGAAGGCCAATGTATGGATGATGAAGAGACCTAGTAGATGGTGCAGATGACTCTACACATGGTGCTTGTTTTCCAAGTTTTCACCATGGTACTTGCCCAAGGTGCCACAAGAAGTGTTTTTGACCATTGGACAAATTATTTTTCTTTACTAATTTTTTATTTTTTATTTATTTTTATGCATAAAACCTCTTGAGGTGCATGATATTCACTATCTCTTCCAAGGGTTCACCTTCCATAGTAGCCAATTGATAAGCACCTAATCCATATTTTGTTGTGATAATATAAGGACCTAACTAATTAGGTTCAAACTTTCCTTCCTTGTCACGGTCCTATAAATTATGTAGATTTTTTTAAAGGACTAAGTCACCAACCTCAAATTATTTAGGATATTTTTTTTGTTATAGCTTCCCCAAAGTTGATTTTGATAGACCCATAGATGACTGAAATCATTGAGGCTTTTTCCATCCAAGAGTTCCAATTATTGTAGCCATGTCACTCGATACTCTTCTTCATCAATAGGATGTTGTAAGGAGATACTCAAGGATTTGATTTTAACCTCAATTGGAAAAATATAGCCTTGGTACCATAAAAAAGGGAATATAGTGGTGTCCCTGTAGGATTCCATATGCTTGTACGATAAGCGCACAAGACAAGATTGAGTTGGAGATGCCAATCTTGACCAACATCATTGACCGACTTTTTAAGTATTTTCAAAATTGTTTTATTAGTGGCCTCAGATTTGGTCGCTTCCTTGTGGGTAATATAGAGGTGAAAAAAGATGTATATGAATTTTTTGGCACAAATCATGAACTTCTTATTGAACACCCAAAATACTAAGAGGGGGGTGAATCAGTATTCTCTAAAACCACTTAAACATTTAAACATTCATTTCAAACATTATTTCAGTTTGCAGTAAGGAAAGAAACCATGAAAGTAATCATCAAAGCACATAACGCATGAATACCAAATTTTTACATGGAAAACCCAAAAAGGGAAAACCATGATGAGGATTAGCTCACAATATATTATAATTGGTTATAACATATTATATAATGGCTCATTTTCTTTTGGACTCATTGTCCATAGAATAAGATAGATAGAAGAAGAAGCTCATTGCTAGGAAAAGAAGGTTGACTCGCTGTCAAGATGTGAATTGATAATGATGCATCTACAAGACGTAAGAGATACAATTCAACTAAAGCTCAAAATACTGAATCAACACACTTCATACTATACTGCTTCCACACTCTGCATTGCTTTACATTCACATCACATTCACACTATACTTTCATACATCACATTACATCACATCACATACACCATACACATAACACTAAAAAATGATCTCATGTTTATATCAATTACAACATAAATTAGGTCAGCCTAATTAGATGCATCATGCATAACATGACTTGTCGGCCCAAAAAATACTTCACACCACAATCCAAAACTTATAACACATCAAAATAGGTCAAAGGGGACCTATCATAACTCCCATAAGAGTGATCAACACTTCTTTTAACTTCACACAACCCTAAACACATTAGGTCAGTGCCACCGATGAAGTAACACTAGAATACACCAACAGATCATTCACAATCTGACACTCAGACCTCCAAATCACTCGCCACTTAGATCATAGATGCTATTAACACTTATAAACACTTCCTCAAGACCACATAACTGAATATTATTCCGTAGTAGAATGCAGACCATTCCAAATATGTACTTTATACTAGTAAAACTATCACTAGTAGACCCAACATACTTCCATCATTAAATTTCAATAGCAGAGGACATAAAGACATGAAAATTTAGAATTATATTCCATTTTCATATGCCAAAATTGCCTTTGAACCACATACAAAAATTCTTCAAGGCAGAGCAATGCAAATTTAAAAATTGATGCTTCGTACATTCAAAATTGAACTCGGGAACTTAGCCAAATATTCAATGATTCTTGTCTTCATTGGATCGAAACTCTTACATACATATACTAGATGACCATCAACATAATCGCTCATGCTACACCAACCAACTATTCCTCGATGTAGACTTTAATGTAAACCACAATGTTCACATCAATGACAACACTATATATGATCATGGTCATGATATCAATGACAATCAAACCAACAATCTCCTCAACCTTCTAACACTTCTTGATTCTTAAATAGTTTTCCATTATCTGTGACAATGGAGGATGGAATTTTGAAGTGACAAATGATGTAGTGAAGGATAAATTTGGATTTTTTTTTTGTAGTGATATGTTAATGGGATGCCTTCCATCCACTTGGTAAAGTATTTAGCGATGGTAATAATGAATTTATGACCATTGGAAGAGTATGGATTTATTTTGCCTACAAGGTTTGACCCCATCATGATAAAGGCCATGGAGTGACAATAGGATGTAGCTCTTGTGATGGTGTGTGAATTAGGTCATCATGTTGCTGACATGACTGATGAGTCTTCATAAAATTAATCTTGCTCCATTATTGAACAATAATATCTAGTGCATAGAAACTTCTTAGCTAGACCAGGACCATTGGAGTAAGCCCTGCAGATACCTTGATGTAATTCACTTAAAAGAAATTTGAGCCTCTTTTGTGTCTATAAGTGCCCGAAAGTGAGAATCTATAGACAAAATATCACAAATCACTATTTTGCATCATCTTCAAATTCTTCATGGTTTAGCTGCTATAAGTGCCCGAAAGTGAAGATTTAGTTAGAAAAAATTAGTTTAGTGTCGATTTTTGCCAAAAATTATAAACCAATATTGTGGGATCACCCTTTTAATGATTTTCAAGTTCTTAGTTATATATTCCAGTTCCAGTTTGAAACAGTGAGCTTCAGTTCCAGGTTTGAAATAGTGAGCTTATGTTCCATATTTTCTAGAAATTAAATATAAAAATGCAATGAATAGATGAAATGCAAGACCTAGGTTGAAATGAAATTTTGTTTTTATTTTCAAATGCAATTTTATGAGGTCTAAATGAGATACAAAATGACTGATTTGTTTTGTAATTTTCAAATTTAGAAAGATGCAAATCAATACAAATCTAAACCCTATATGATATGCAATATTTAAATGCAAAACAAGTAACCCTAAATGAGATCTTAATTCAATGCAATATCTAACTAAAGATGCAATGAGAAACTTCAAAAATCAGAAAACTACAATTTTGAATGTGTTGGGTTCACTAATAAATGTTTAGGTGAAACATAGGGTCCACCAAAATGGATCAACAAAGTGATGGACCACTAATTTTTCTAAGACCCTAAACACCTCAATTTATGCAAAATAAGATGCCAATAACAATAAGAAATCCTACCTAACTATTATAGCAACTATGGGGGGTGTTTTTTTAGCATAAAAAGTTATGTACCTAGCCAGAAAGTTGTTATTTTTTAGCTATGGAGGACACATTCACCTTCAGTGGCGAATGGGTCCTTTAAGGGTTTCAAAAAAATAATTTCAAGATCTTGTTTCTTCATGTCTACTATCTTAAACTCCCTATTATCAAGTTTTAGAAGTTTGTATGCAATTTTGTAGAGCTCTTTCCATGTTCTTTCACATTGAATGACAACTTTAGCAACTTCACAACTTTGACAATTTTACTCCAAATCTTGCTCAACTTACTAGGACCAAATTTTTCCCAATAAAATATTTTTTTATTTAAATCATGATTGTCGAGATAGATCTTCAGGAAATGTCAAAATTAAGGCCTAAATTTGAATTAAAAGAAAGGTTAGCAAATCCAATTAACCATAATTAATTAAGACCACCTAGATAAGTGTGAAAGTGCTTTAAAATAGTTTACAACACTTAAAAAAGGTACAAATTTAAATACATTTTATTATGGCTTAATGAAGCAAATACATCCTAGAAAAGTGTGAAAGTGTGTTACAACACTTTACAACACCTTTGCAAATGATCAATTAAGGCATGATTTAGTTAAATAAAGGTCCTAGAATAATTTGAATGTGTACAACACATTACAACGCCACTCCAAGACATCATTAATTTGGTTTTAATGTCAATTATCTGACCAAGCAAGGAAAAGGCTTACTTTTTCTATTACTACAAGTCAATGATAAAGTAAGTATACGAATACTAGGATGGTGACTATCAACTCACTAAAACTCTAGTTTTCTATCGAGCTCCATGTACATGTTCACCTACACATAAGAAAGAGGAGAAAAATGTTGGGTTGTATAGGGGTTTTCCTTAGTCAAACCCTTGCTTTGGTGTTTCCACCTCCGTGGAAAACCAGAAAAGCCACGAAGTAGAAAAATGTGATAAAGGAAATGGAAGGGAAAGTATTGAACACTACAAAATATTCTATGCTACTCAACCAAACCACAAAAGGAAAGAGGGAGTGATGCAATACCACCTCCACCCAAAGGCACTCAAGGCCAATGAAGGGAGAAAGCAAGGCAACGAGCTTGGAAAAGTTGACACATCTATAGCAGTGATGAAGGGAGGTCTCACAAGACTCCAAACTCATAGCTTCTATAGCAGAACCACACATACAAGGATGGAATTGATGGAGTAACAAGCTTGCTAGCTGCAATGCACAATGGAGTTGTGGAAGTTGCTAGAATTGTGAGTAGAATGTTGAAAGATTGTGAAAGATGGAATGAATTTCTAAGAGGGATGAAGTGATTGTGAAATGAATTCCTTTGAAGACCAAAATGGAAGAGAAGGGGCCATTTTTGGGTTGGTTGGTTACACAGAGGTGTTAAAATTCATCCCAAATGAGGAGTGTAATGTCCCTACAGACTCTAGAGGCAGGAATTTTTCAGGGATGGAAGGGCGTCACACAAACATTTGTATGTCATGCTCGTGTCTCTGACAAAAATTCCCTCACCGACACACACAACATGTGCCAAGTGGATGGAAGGAAGGTGGGTGATATGCAATTTCACCTTTAGGTTTGATTTTCTAAGGTGAGGGGATGCAAAAGGGGAATTTACACAAGGAGTGCAAATTCACTCCTATACATGTTCCCCCACTTTAGCAATCATGATTATCGATGAGTGTTTGACAAAGTAGATCGAAGAGATAAACATATACTTGAACTTTCGAGGAAGCAAACAGTGATCTAGTGAGCTTGAAAGTGTAGGGCGAGCAAAGGGCTGAGCCATAGGTACTCTCTCCTGAGGAGGTTTGAACAAAAGGACTTCGTAGCTCCATGGAACTATGAAGTTGAGAAAAGTACATCAAATTCCTATATACAAAGTGCTTCACAGGCCCTCAGACCTAGAAAGAAAGAATTTCCCCAAGTACTCTCTCATGAAGGAAGCCCACTATAAGGGGGACTCCGCAGAGTTGGATTGGAAAGTAGCTTCACAAGCGTACCTACAAAGCAACATGTTAATCTACAAATAGAACATGTTAGAAAACAAAAAGCAACCACGTGGGAAGATAGGCACATAGACAATCATGCAAACAGTAAAAGAATTGAAAATATTTCAAAGGGGTCCCTCGGGAACCCTTCAAAAGAAGAGGGCTCCACTCAAGGGACACATTGTTTGAAAGTGCAAGATTTTTTTCACAAACAATTCAACATCAAGGAATCCTTTCGAAAGATGTTCACTTCATCCAGGAATTCAAAAGAAATAAAATGCCACATCAAGAGTGGAATTTCAAGGCTTATCTCACAAGAAAAGTTGATCCCTCCTTGGAGGAAATATATTCAAGTTCTTTCTTTGCGAACCCATGACAAAGGAAACATGTTCTGCTAGGGGTCCTTGTTGAGAATGTGATTTTAAAAAAAGTTTGCAAAGATTATTGAGAAAAGATTTGTTGGCTATGAATGCATTTTTTAAAAATAAAAGTTGACATTGTAGCCCCCCCTTAGGATGGTGCACGTTGAATTTAGAGGCATGTGATATCCTAAGGAGAGAAAATCAAGAATGAAAAAATGATGTTGTGGCCCGCAGGACATAGCGAGATGTCACCATGGTGATGTTGTTACACACACAATGGACAACACGTGAATACCACAACATCACAACTCAAGAAAAGAAGGGAGAAAGATGACCAAAACTATAAAAAGAGACAATAACATCACAAAAAAAGTGCATAGGGGTGGTCTGATATTTTAGGGTTAGAGCTGCTCAAAAATATATATAAGTATAATAATAGTATATAGATGAACTGTCATCAACCCCCTACTATATTAGACCATATGAAGAATGCATGAAAAAACAAAGTTAAAATTTAAAATTGGGGCAACATGGAAGGGAAGCCTAAATTCCCCCAACACTTTGTATCATCCTTGATTTATCGAAAATCAATACACATAACAGAGGAAGAATGATGCCACAAATGGAGGAAGTTTTATGACACATAATCACTCCTGTATCCAAGCACCTACAAGGGTGACAAGGGTCATCTAGAAACACATAATGCAAACATGGAGGAACACATCACAACAAACACCCACCTAATCTAAAGGTAAACAAGAGGTGCCCCCTAACACTCATCGACCAAGATGTCATCTGCTTCCCAATCTAGATCATTGTACGAGGAATGAATACGAGTCTGTAGTGGTGGAATATTAAGGGGGGAACCCTTCGAACCTCCCACAAAAAGAGCCAAGGAAGGAGACTCTTCAAGATCTCCATTCGGTTCTTACGGAGCACAGGTCAGCGACTTCATGAAGATCACCAATAGGATGGGGACCTCAATCTAGAAAGTTAAACATGCACTTCATAGGAGTTCCATGTGTTACCTCAATGAGAAAGGGAGGTGGCACCCGAGATTCACTACTAGGCTCATCGAGTGACTCAGGAGCAGTGAAAAACTCAAGGGATTTTAGAGATTCTTCTATCACAATGATGGCACATGCTAATGTAGAACCACCCTTTGAAGAGGGTGGACTCCTCTTTCGACCATAATTGTTGGAAGGGATAACCTCCACCTTTTGCTTCATCGAAGGATGTGAACTCCCTATGGATGAGTCAAGAGGCATGGAGGAGGAGGAGAAAATTGCAATGGACACCATCAAGGTATTTGGCATTTCCATGAGATTTGAGAATGGCGGGATGTCTAGAAGGGACATCAAGAGAGGAAGCTTGATTGAAGAAGCAATAAACACCTGCACCCTTTTATGGTTAGGGGTGTTTATGCTTGTAGAAAGAGCCGAAAGCAATAATTAGGCTAATTAAATGGAAGCATAGGGAACAAAAGAGGAGGGCATATCAGGAGGCCTTGAAACAGGGGTAGTTGATTCCCCTTCCTTCCTTTGCAAAGTGACTTACTCAGCCACTAGAGCCTTTCACCAATGCTTGCGCTCATACACAAGTTGGTTTCTATGACTCTGGGAGCCAAAGATCAGAAGCTAAGATGGAATAGAATGATCCTGCTTGACCATTGGAGTGTCCATCATGGTCGTCTTCAATGGAGGGAGGGACTCCAGGATGAGAGCAGGAGGAGGAGACTAGAAGAGGTTGAAATAATAGTGGGGGGAGTCATCTCTAATGCCTTGATGGCAGGCCTCTTCCCATTCAATGCTTTGGGAGCAAGATTTGTAGGAAGCTGTGGAGGCTGACACATAAAGGATTCCCTATGGGGACCCTTCCTTCTACCATACAAGTAGGGCCAGGGCCTAGGAGGCATAGTAGGATGGTCCCATATCCTAATCTTGGCTTTACACCAAGCAAGCACCATCAGACTTCTTATGTGGAATCTAGGAGTTGTCATCCAAAATTCTTCTTCAGAAAGGGGAGTAGAAGAGGCACCCCCAGGATGGGCAAGCCTCTCCTTTCCCTTTTGAGAAGAGGAGGAATCCTTCTACTGCACTATCGAAGGAGTCACCTTCAGTTGTCCCTTACCCCAAGTTTTATACTTCACATAGTTTCAGTAAAGTAGGTACATCCTAGGAGGGAGTGGACCGACTCGGGTAGGAGGAAAATGATCCAATGAATAACCCCCATGGGATACCAATGGCTAAAATCTAGTGTCATTCATGATGTGCACAACACCTTCTTGGGATAACTTTAAACACTTATGAATAACGGAAGAGATTTCATTCATGGAATCTAGCCACAAGATGCACAACTTTACCTTGAACAAATCCAACTTTGGAAAAACATCAAAGACCACATCCATTGCCCTAGGTCCAACTATGATGGAAAGGGTTATTGAGCCATATGGCTTGAGAGAGACACCATCATGCATACATATGGTACAATTCATTTCTTCATATTCCTCCCTTTGTAATGAGTTTAACCATAATATCTCCTTCATAATAACATTTAGTCGGCTCACGGGGTCAACTAGAACTCCTGTCACAATGTTTCCATTGAGGTGATTAAGAATGTATAGGGGGAAGGGCTTGTTATTCAAGGGCAAGTCCTATGAGGTGAATCTCACATCTGGTGAGCCAAACACAGGTTGCAAGGGAGGAGTAACTAAGACCATGTTAACATATTCCAAGGGTTGAGGAGAAGCATTGGAGGGCTCAATAATCAAGTTCACAGAATGAGACAAAAACGGGTCCGTGTAAATTTGCAACCCACTATTGGAATTTTCTAATGATTTATTTGCATTTTTTTCATCCCATTGAGATGAATGGTACCATCATTGATGTGATCATGTACCTCATGATGCAAGTGCATAAAACATACAATATCATGCCTGTTAACCTAATGGTACTGATAGAAAGCGTTCGCATCATACCAATCAGGATAAGGTTCTTTAAGAGGTCAAGGGTTTTCCAAAGTTATGATCTTGTCCTTCAGCAACTTTTACAAGATAGAAGAATAATATTTTACGAACTTCATAAACTTCCCATTGTATCTAAGGTCGTTATCATTTGTCATGGAAAATACATTTGCAATAGCTTTACCTTTTCCTGAGATAGACAGAATAAACTTTCCTTCTAAACGCGAGTGCGAGGAAGGTCCCCCAAACTGAACTACCATTTGTTGGTACTCTCGCAACATGGCACAAAAATGCACAAAGGAGGGGTATTTCATTAGGGAAAACTTCTACTACCAAGCTCTCTGCAAGTTTCCTATGAACACCTTCTACACATCAGAGTCGGGCAGCAGGTACAAGATCTATGAAAAGAGTGCTTGGTATTAGGCTATAAAATCAGTTATCTTCTCGTTATCTCCCTTCTTACACCAAATAAGATCCAATAAGGTCATCTTTGGACCGATGTTAGCCTAGAATTGATGGTGAAACTGATTAACAAGTTGGTCAAATGAGAATATATATATAATTATCAGGCAAGGAATAGTACCACTCAGTGTTGTTTCCTTGAGAGATTGACGAAAGAGTTTTTCCATCAAAGAATCATGATGAAATAAATATGTGCACATGGCATTAAACTTTGACACATGTGTTTGTAGATCCCCTTTTCCACCATACTTTTCAATCTTAGGAATCTCCATTCATTGCAAGAAGGGAGTACTCAAGATTTCTACCGAAAATGGGCTATGTCAAAAGAAAGGTTGAAAAGTAGGCTGGGTGGAGGATTGGGAAAGGCTCACCAACTAGTTTTTCATCTGAACCATGTTCTAAAGAAGGGCATTCAGAACAAGGTTAGAGGATGATAAAGGCCCAATGGAACCACTAGAACCACCACTACCAAAACCATCTCTGGAGCCACCTCTAGAGAAACCACCGTGACCACCACCAGAGCCACCACCATGGCCTCCATCAAATCCACCTCTTCTTGTGCCACCTCCACTACCAAAGCCACCACCACTCATTCTACTAGAGCATCCACCACTAGGGGCAGTAGGAAGGGTGAAGTTGAAACCAAGGTTTATTGTACTTTCCTTGACAGTGTTAGGCCTTTGAGAAGTAGAAGAGACACTAATCAAGGGGCCTGTTTTGGCCATGAATATGGACATGGTAGGCATTGAAATGCCTATTTATCTTTCATAGGCATCGAGCACTTCTCCTCAGGTAGTACCCGATCTAGACTTATACGAGGGGATATAACCTTCGATTAGATCAGCAAGGTTGTGCAATAATTTTATACCCGTCTGATCCTTCCATAACAAATGTCTCAACTCACTAGTAATCCCAGTAGCTCTTACCATGTTTTTTGCTCTCTCCAAATGATTAATAAGGCCTAAAAATTGGTTATCCAATGCCAAAAGGTTTTCTACAAGGATATGCACAACATCATCCTCGTTTATGAACGAACCCATAGGGGATGCTAGAAGGGTAGGAGCATGGATGATCTTGTCTATGAAACCCATCTTGTTAGTAAGGCCTATGGGAAAACCAATGGTAAAGTCAGTAGCTAGACTAGTGATAAAATTGGAGGTGAAACTAGAAGTGACCTTTGTCTTCTCCATCGGTAGGTGTCACACACTTCTCGTAACAACATACCCAAAATTCGTGGATTGGGTTGTGATGCTCATAAAATTTCACAATACTTAGGTTTACAACAGTCACCAAGTGCAAGGAAAAAGTCTCCACACAGGAAAATGGATATACATTATAGGGTTCACCAAAAATGTAAGAGGGGGACCAACCACACCAAGTCTATAGGTCACAAAGAGCTGAGAGTGGAGGGATGACCTAACTTACCTCAAGCTAATGGATATTTAGGATAAGAATCCAGAATGAAGAGCACTCTCAAGTGATTCTATCACTCAATAGATCTAAAAGTTTAAATGGGGCTAGATGAGTTAGTTTTTGGAGTTCAGATTGCACCTTAGATAGCTCTCTATCCATGGATGGCAACATGAGTCTAGGATGATAACATGATGTGTTGGCATCTCTCTAGTGTGTTGGCGTCTGTATAGCAAGAAAACATAAAGTAAGTATGTAAATACTAGAAACCTACTTAACTTTAGTGTAAAATACTAGAAACCTACTTAACTTCCTACCTAACTAGCTCTTTAACGAGATAAACAGAATTATAAATTACGAAAAGTAAGTATGTAAATGATAAAGTAAGTATACAAAGACTAGGGTGGTGAATATCAACTCACTAAAACTCCAATTTTCTAGTGAGCTCCATGCACATGTTCACCTACACATAAGCAAGAGGGGGAAAATTTTGGGCTATATCTAGGGGTTTTCCTTAGTCAAACCCCCACTTTGTTGTTTCCACATCCATAGATAGCCAAAAAAGCCACGAAGTAGAATAATGTCATAAAGGAAATGAAAGGGAAAGTTTTGAACACTACAAAAGATGCTATGCTACTCAACCAAACCACAAAAGGAAAGAGAGAGTGATGCAATACCACCTCCACCCGAAGGAACTCAAGGCTAATGAAGGGAGAATGCAAGGCAATGAGCTTGGAAAAGTTGACATCGTTGTCGCAATGACGAAGGGAGATCTCACAAGACTCCAAACTCATAGCTTTTATGGTAGCGCCGCAGATACAAGGATGGAATTGATGGAGTAACAATCTTGCTAGTTGCAATTCTCTTGATGGAGTTGCAGAAGTTTCTAGAATTGTAAGTGGAATGCTAAAGAGATTGTGAAAGATAGAATGAATTGCTAAGAGGGATGAAGTGATTACGAAATGAATTCCTTTGAGGACCAAAATGGAAGAGAAGGATCCATTTTCAGGTTAGTTGGTCACATTGAGGCATTACAATTTGTCCCCAATGAGGAGTGTAACATCCTTACGAACTCCAAAGGCAAGAATCTATCAGATATGGCAACGCGTTGTATAGATGTTGACGTGTTGCACTCACATCCTTAAGGAAAATTCCCTCACCGACACACACAACACATGCCAAATGGATGGAAGGCAAGTGGGTGATGTGGAATTTTTCCTTCAAGTTTTATTTTCTAAGGTGATGGGATGCAAAACAAGAATTTCCACAAGGGGTGCAAATTCGCTCCTATGTAAATTTTTCCCCCACTTTAGCGAGCATGAGTATTGATGAGTGTTTAGTAAAGTAGATTGAAGAGTTAGAAATGTATCCCTAAACTATCAAGTAAGCAAACTATGATTTGGTGAGCTCGATAGCTCAAGGTAGGCAAAGGACTCCACAGGTACTGTCTCCTGAGGAGGTTTGAACAAAAGGATTTTGTAGCTCTGCAGAACTACAAAGTTGAGGAAAGTACATCAAAGTCCTGTAGACCAATGATGGACAAATCTCATAGGATGCAAGCACTTCACAGGCCCTTGGACCTGCAAAGAAGGAATTCCCCCAAGTACTCATGAAGGAAGCCCAGTCTAAGGGGGACTCTGTAGAGTTGGATTGGAAAGAAACTTCATAGGTGTGTCTGCAAATCAACATGTTAATCCACACATGAAACATGTCAGAAAACAAAAAGTAGCCATGCAGGAAGATAGACAAGCAGATAATCAAACAACGGTTCAATACATTTTCATTATAATTAGACAATAGTTCAATACTTAGCATCACTAAGCTCATTTAACATAGCATTATAGCATCATATTCATTGTATCCTAAACCTAGAACTTCTTATGCAGATCCTGATACTCAAATTATATGAACTTATTGCTTTATTCAAGTAATTTAATTAATTCTTTGAATTAAAACTAAGATAATAGTCATACATCATTGGAACATAGTGAAAATCAATAAAAAAAACCCTTGATCATTTTATTAATAACTCATGCAAAAAATACACTAGGAGAGAAATGCCTTTGAATTTGCACCATCTTCTATATTCAATTGCTAGTACTATTACTCAAAATTACATTTGCATATCAACTAGACTCAAAAACCTAAGATATTTAACTCTTAAACTATTCTCTATATTTTCTATTACAAAATTTTATTTAGGATCAATCACCAACTTGTACATTTGGTGATGAATTCCTTCTTATAGAAATGAAGGAGCAAACAAGCTTCAAGACAAAATGTACACATGTCCTAAATTCTCATTTGACTAACATAAAATATATTCCCCAATGCAATTACATTTATAATTCAAAGGAGGAAAACTATTATGTGGGACAAAAATCATTTACATTTTTTGATGAAGATTTGTCTCGCCTTCCAAAAGTCATCACTTGGTCATTGTAGCATTATATCCACATGCTTCCAAAATTATTTCCACATACATCAATCCCTAAGGAAGAAAAGCATAAAATGAAGAAAGAAGAAGAAGACAAAGTACCTCCATGTATGTAATTATCCTTGTCATCAATTTCAAACCTGAGAGAATAAAATATTTTCACGTTGCTATATCTAAGGCCTAATTTGTACTAGTTCGAGGCCATGTATTGTATTCTCCTTACTATGATTCCCATTGTTGCAAACATATAACCAAAATTGTAGTCACCAGATGTCTCATTATAGTAGTAGCTTAATCATCCAAGACATCAATATATTTTCTCTTCCAAAGTTGAATGTCCTTGGAAGGCCAATTGAATTCCATAACCTTATCAGATTTTTTCCTATATGGAGCATACTTGGTCACCACCTAGTTAGCCTCCTTTTCAAACTCCTCAAGAAATCATGTAATGCAACAAGTGGGTAAAAGAAAGAAGTTGGGTACATGAAGAGAGGAAGATTTGGCCAAAACAAAAAATTGCACGAAACGCATACGCGTTTTCAAAAAATGCATACGCATTATGGATCGGGTACCCAAGCCTAAATCTGAACACATATGTGTTCTACATAGGGTACATGAGCCACAAACACGTACGCATTTTGAAACGTGTATGCATTTCTTAGATTTTTTTTTTAAAAATTATCGACTATGTATTCATTTTAACTGCAAGTTTTTGTCTGTGCCAGACAAGGAGAGACCAGATTGTGTACATGTTTCAAAGGCCCTGATCAAAGAAAAATTTCATTGCCACCTCCTCCCATTGACACAACCAACCTCATCGACCTGCAAGTTGGTTGAATTCTTCCTTTTCTTTGCTTTATATCTTGTGTTTTTGTTTTGTAATTGGTATTTAGTTTTTTTTGTTTAGTTTGTTTTTGTTCAATATTTTATAGTTTTTAAATTGCATTTAAAAAACCAAAAACATCAACAAAACAAAGAACGTTAAATTGTAAATTGAAAACCATAAAAACTAAACCTAAATTGGACACATTTTTAAAACTTAGAAATCAAAACCCTACAAACCCTAGGTTTCAAAAAACATAGGTCCCTAAAAACTAATTTACCTAGGTTAATCCTTGGACCTAAACCCTAAAACGTAAACCTAAAACCCTATTTACCCTAAACGTAAACCTAAAACTCTAATAGTTCACATAATTTTAGAAGTATCCAGGGAATGTTACCTAGATTTAGGGCATTTTTCATTGAGATTGAGGCTACGAATAATTCACATTAGGATTTTTCAATTATTGCTACACTTCAATGACCAATTTATAAAACATCCTTATCACATTGTGCAGTGTCATAAATTAGGGCTCCTTGGAGGTTTCTTACATTTTTTATTTGACATATAGATATGTTGAAATCATGTCATCAAATCTCTAAATCTAAACCCTAAACCCCAAAGCATTCATTTTGTCGTAGGACCTTAAAATGAAATTTGGTTGCCTTAGGCAACTCCACCAAATTTTATTCCCTTAAGCCATGGAGCATTTTGTCCTAGGACCTTAGTAGACATAGATCCCCTTAAGCCATCCTATCACCCTAAATCATAAATCGATGTCTTAAGGGGTCGTAATATGACATTTCTTAAGGGGGTCAAACAAGTTCTCAAAATTTGGTGAATAGAGCTCAAGCTCATCTTTGTTTATTTTGTACATTGCAATTAGGTCACTAGCATATATTTGTGTCCCTTTGAACATGTATTCTATTAATTTTTCATTCTTATCTTTAGTATTCTTTTAAAAAAATGAATGGGATTATGAATTAATGTTAACTTGTTAAACTTATAATTTATTCTTAACTACTTTTTCCCACTATAGAGAACTTGTGTCTCTTATCATGAAATTTAAAAATTTCTAGATAAATCAATTTATGTCAGACTCAGATTTAATTAAATTATATGTCATACTTGATTAATACATGTATTCACAATTGATATACCTTGACTCTATAGATATACTCTTATTGGGAAACAAGAGCTATCTCAATCAACTGTTCCACAAGAAAATGTTGCTCACTAACTTGCAAGTCCATTATTCCAAGGGCCACCCAAACTTAACCCTAAGTTCCCCAAACCCTAAACCATGAACTCTAAAATCTAAACCCTAAACCCTAAAGCATTCATTTTATCATACAACCTTAAAATGAAATCTGGTTTCCTTAGGCAAGTCCACCAAATTTTATTCCCTTAAGCCATCCTATCACCCTAAATCATAAATCGATGTCTTAAGGGGTCCTAATATGACATTTCTTGAGGGGATCAAACAAGTTCTCAAAATTTGGTGAATAGAGCTCAATCTCATCTTTGTTTATTTTATACATTGCAATTAGGTCACTAGCATATATCTATGTGTCCCTTTGAACATGTATTCTATTAATTTTTCATTCTTATCTTTAGTATTCTTTGAAAACAATTAATGGGATTATGAATGAATGTTAACTTGTTAAACTTATAATTTCTTCTTAACTACTTTTTCCCACTATAGAGAACTTGTGTCTCTTTCCATGAAATTTTAAATTTTAAATAAATCAATTTATGTCATCGGATTTTTAAATTAAATTCTTTCATACTTGATTAATTTACATGTATTCTTGTTTGATATACCTTAGCTCTATAGATATACTCTTGTTGGAAAACAACCACACCTATGAGTAAACTTCCCCTTGCCCCAAAAGATAAAGCTCTAGACCCATAAAAACTTAGAAGAATAAATTACTTATTGATGAATTAGTTAATTAATGATAGGCTTGATATTTATGAGCTCCATTGAGCACCCTTTTCTAGAACAATAATCCAAATCCAAATATATAAATATAATCTATTATAATTTTTACTTGAATTATACTACATGGTTTTCATCATTTACCCATTTTGACACTCATTCTTGAGTTGTTCATAACCTAAATTAGCTTGGGAACCTGTCCTTCTCTTTTTCCACCTTTATATATGTAATAGAAGGCACTCTAAACAACCCCTAACCTCCTATTTTAAAACCCAATTTGACAAATCAAAGTTATATATCTACATGTGTCTTATTTTTCATTATTTAGTCCTTTACCTTAATCTTAAGTCTTTACCTTGATGGTGATTTATTTAAATAAATCTGAATTCTTTACCTTAATCCATGTCACGGTTTTATTTATTTTTAAATAAATCAATTAATGTATAGATCATCAAATTTGGCTATAGTTTAATTATCAAGTGATATCTAGCTAAAAATAAGTTTATGGGGCCTTCTTTTAGGGGATTCACTTAATAAACCAATGACATAATGCATTCATTTGAATAGGGTTCTAATAAAACCCCCTAAATTAATTTCTATCCTTCATATTAACAACCACACATTGGACACAATTTAATGTGTGTACATGCTATGGATTTTTAATGTTATGGATTTTTTAATATTATAAATTGAATTGTCTTTAAATGAAATGTATTTTGAATTTGTGCACATTCAATGTGATTTTTAAATAACTTTCAAATTGTGTGTATTATTTAATTAGTTTGTTGATATATATTTTTTTATTGTTTAACATGCAGTTGCCATTTAATTGCTCTCATGGATCCAGAATTTAATTTATAGGATTTTATGCCTGATCCACAAATTCATCCAGATGATCCACCACCAGAACAAAACCCCACACCTCCAGACTCCATCGTGTAACCCCCCCCCCCTATAGTAGATGAGGATCAATTAAGAGAGAGCATCTGAGAAAACCTTAGTGTGATTCAAGCAAATCTAGATATGATAAAAAAATGAGCCTAGAATCCCTCCCCATCTCGCACGGTTTGCATCTATGATGCAAACTATTGTTGATTTTGTTCAATCCATTGATGTGGACCTAGATATGTTCCATAAATGGAGATAGAGAGGAGACAATTCTATGTAGGTGGATTGTCCTACAAAGAAATCAATGACCTTAAAACTACCAAACAAGCCATGTGCCAATATTTTATTAACCCCCAAACAAACCAACCAATTCCTCCAACCAAAAAATGAATTTCAATTTTATGGTGTAGGCACCCGTAGATAGCTACACATTTTTGGGATAGATGGTGGATGGTGTTTGATAATCCGCCACATGACAACTATGAGGTTCCCCTATAATTTTTTAGAAATTTATGGGTTGAGTTTGAGTTGGGTAGAAAACCCAACTATTTTTATATGAGGTAATTTTAGGGAGTTGGGCATGGCATGGACCAACATAGACTAGGAGACCATATTGATCCTCAGTGACGTGCTCTGATTGCTCCTATTGTTCCTCCTCCTTCTCCTGGTGTTCCCCTGCATTTCAACAACAAACCATGTTATCGACATTAAGAGCATTAAGTTCACTTTCAGGACATCTCACTCATCAGATTGCACACGCAACGAATGAAGTGGAAAATAGAGAGCATGGAGGCTCGAGCTATACGGATACTCATACATCCACTTTAGGTGACCCACATGCATCTCGGACATAGTCATACATAAATTTACTATATGAGGATCATCCTACACAAGTATGTTCATCTTTTGAACTTAAATTTAATTCAAGTTTGAAATGTGAAAAATTCATATAAATAATAACATAAAATTATATATAATATAATATTAATTCAATAAGTGTTTGGTGTAGATGCATGATCACATGATGCCTGAAACTCAATATGATCATCGTGTCTATATATCGAGTGTTGTAGATATGGGATCACCTTTTGGAAAATTACTTGAACCAATATATATTAAATAATTTGTGTGGATATTATCTAATTTTTAATTTGAATTTGTACACATGTGTGAATTGATATAAGGGTATGTGCAGGATCATCATGGAAAAAATAGGCCCTTAAGTGGCAAAAAAATTAGAAAAATCAGAGTTAGGCAACTTGACATAAAAATTTGAATAAGTTATCTATATTATTTAAAAAATATGTAAGAATAGAATCTATAGAAAATTGAATGTAGTTTCTAAACTACTAGGTTTTTTTTTATAAATCTATTTGGTGAAAATTTGAAATTTCAATGCAGTAGTACTTAAATTTCAAGGAAGAAATAAGTAGGTGTCTATCTGACCACCCTAACCACAATAAAATGATAATATTTTTTTATAATATTTTAGATATAAGTAGAGGACTCATGTCCTGATGTGATGCATATTTTTTTGTAATTTTTTTCCAAGTAAATAATTAATTATGAATTTTTTATTACAACTTTAAAAAAATATAAAAACTCGTATGTCTGACCACCTTAAATTGGTCAAAACTTCATGGAATTTAATTTTTAATTTTTTAATCCTATAGTATGCAAAGCATAGAATATGACGCATGTTTTAGATTAAAAAAATGTGATAGGTCGTTTGAAAGCTATAGATGTTTCTCAATCAACCTATCAATCAGAACTTTAGTTGTAATTCAAATAGAAAATGAATAATAATTATTTATTAAAGTCAAAGTAAAGCATAATTTATATTGGTGGAAAGCTAAGAATCTCCATTAAAAACCCTTTTCATTTCATCAATTATGGGTAAAAATAAAGTCGTCAGCCACATACCCATCATATCGCCACTTTTTGGCCCATCATGATCCTGCACATACCCATAATATAATATTATATCTAGATGCAAGGAGGTCATACGATACCTAGTACTGAACAACCACAAGTTGTGGTGAGTGCTCCTGAGACATCATCAGCTTAGGTGTGTGCTTTCAAATTTTTGTTAAGTTTAAATTAAATACGCATCATAGATCTAATTTAATTTGTTCATTTGCATACACATGTGTGAATGATCCATGCAAACAGTTGTACATCTATACATGCAGGGATTTCATGAGATACCCACGGCGAGTGCACTTGAGATGTCATCGGCATTTATGCATGGGAAATCTCAGGTGTGTGATCATGAGGTCATATCATTTGAGGTTGTAAACTTTACTAAATCTCCTATATAATTTTTTAGAACCTTTTATATATATATATATATGAGGTTTTAACATATTGTTTGATTTATATGAATATGTAATATATAGTAGATCAGGCATTTGGATCTTCTCAATTGATAGTTATGCTACCCGTTGAACAAAATGTGCCAGTAGATTCACATGATCATATGGTAATTTATGCATACTTTAAATAATTTTTATTGTATTTACTAGATATATTTAATTAAATTTATTTTTATCTAAAATTTATATTTTCAAGTTTAAATAAGTTTAATTATATCAAGATTTATAAATAACTTTAAATCTAATTTCAAGTTTCTTGTACTCTTTTCCAGCATGATGTGGGTATATCTAGTCGACATGGAACAAAGAGGAGACTTGATATGACCGATCAACCTAATAGTTGGATGGTTTTAAATTTTATGGACTATAAATCTCTAGAGTTTTATTTAAATAAATGTGTTGGACTTGACAAATAAATTTTATGGACTATCTACCTCTAGTTTTATTTTCAGTTACATGTTATTATAATATTTGTGTTTATTTATATTAGTTGACTTTAATACATGATGATTATATATGTAGTCAATTATGACTATGTTATGTTCATTTTGATGATTATATGCACTCATGTATGTATAGATATAAATTATCTAATTTTCAAGTAACACGTGCACTATATAAATTCTTATCTAGAATCAAATTTCATATATATAATTTATCACATTGTTAGGTGACAAATTAAAACATTCCTTAAATAGTTTAGATAATATGTACATAATAAATTAAGGACAAGTAATTTTAACTATTTTCCAATTCTAGCAAATATTTGAATCAATAAACAAAAATCTATCTCATTGTATGTATAAAATGTATAATCTATACAATTGAACAATTATATACAATGTGGTAAATACAAGACATGAAATGTATAATCTATAAAATTAGAACAAGATATTTAAAAAGTGACTAATAAGCTCATTGAATTTCATACATCAAACAAACATATATAATGTATATTGATGTTTAATACAACTATATAACATGATGAAACATATATGTGCATGTAGATACAATTAAATCTTATCAACTTTTATGTGAAGACCAAAAAATGATATTTACATAGTCTCTTGATAAAATAATTTTTCCAGTGACAATCACATGGTAGACCTATTGATGAGAACTTGCAAAAATAATTAATGTAAGTAAACTAACTATAATTTTTATGAGTCATTTAAGTAAGAAATTCATGTGAGAAAAGAATAATATATAGTAAATTCCATTCAAATTCAAATGATGTTTGCCATAGGATGGATTAAGGGGGCCTAAGAGGATATATAGCTTAAGGGGGGTATTAAGAGAATGCCTTAAGTGAAGTTAAGAAGATGCATGTCATGAACCCTAGGGGCTTAACGAGTCCTAAGAGGATGGCTTAAGGGGAATTATGAGAGTGACTTAAGGGATTCAAGATTGTGGATTAAGGGTATGTAAGAGGATATGACTTAAGGGTCCTTTAAGAGGATGGCTTAAGGGGATACAAGAGGGTGGATTAAGGGGAGTTGATAGAATGACTTGAAGGGATGTAAGAGGGTGGATTAAGGGGAGTTGATAAACTGACTTAAAGGGATGTAAGAGAGTGTATTAAGGGGATGCAAGAGGGCGGATTAAGTGGATTTGATAGAATGACTTGAAGGGATGTAAGAGGGTGGATTAAGGGGAGTTGATATAATGGCTTAAAGGGATGTAAGAGAGTGGATTAATGGGATGCAAGAGGGTGGACTGGTGGACTTGAAGGGATGTAAGAGGTCGGATCAAGGGAAGTTGATAGAATGACTTAAAGGGATACAAGATAGTGGATTAAGGGGATGCATGTCATGAACCTTATGATATCGCTAACAGGCCCTAAGAGGATGGCTTAAGGGGAATTATGAGAGTGACTTAAGGGATGCAAGATTGTGGATTAAGGAGAGTCAAGAGAATGAATTTAAACTATATGACCTAAATCCTAGGAGATGAACCCTAAACCCTTAAAACCCATATAGATTTGTTATCCTAAGCATCTCATGAACCCTTGAAACCATAAACCCTAAACCATATGACCTAGAGACTAGGAGATGAACCCTAAACCATTAACCCATATAGATTTGTTATTATAAGCATCTCATGAACCCTAAACCCTTAAAACCCATATATATTTGTTATTCTAAGCATCTCATGAACCCTAGAAACCATAAACCCTAAACCATATGACCTAGAGACTAGGAGATGAACCCTAAACCATTAACCCATATAGATTTGTTATTCTAAGCAGATCTCATGAACCCTAGGAATCATAAACCCTAAACCCCTACTTGAACAAGCTAATCATCATTTTAAAAGGGGGATTTTAATTTTAAAAGAAAGATTAAATCACTAGCTATTATTTCCAAGTAAAAGAGATTGATGGTTTGAAAGGAAAACCCAACCAATGTGAACAATATAGATTGTAAAAGTATAAGAATATTTATTATAGTTGAGGTCAAAGATGAAATTACAACTACTAAAAGAGTTATTGTGAAGATAGAATGGATTGATAAGAGATAAGGCTTTGACTATTGTTTTTCAAGAGATAGGTAAAAGTTCAAATAAAAAAATTGGGAGGAAAAATTTTTTAACGAGAAAAATAATACATATCATAGTCAATCCATAGTCAAGAGTGAGTTTCAAAGTTCAGATCAAAAGAAGAGGTTGTAGTCACTAAGAAAAAAATGCTAGTAGTTAAAACAAAGAGGATCACAAGACTACAATTTGAAGGAGGTGCTCTTGAAAGGATTCATAGGTCAAACCAAAGGAGATTAATGGAATAGATATAAAGATAATAAATATTGTAGTGTATGAAGAGGAACATTGTAAAGGTGTCAAACAAAGTCACTCACTTGATCTAAGGTAACAGAAATTTATTTTCTTCACAAGAGGTCATCAACAAATAGAAGTGTTTTCAATGGGAAAGACTAGTAAGAAGGAGAAAAAGGAAATTGTAAATTTATTTTGTGAGAAAGATAGTTTGAAAGATGAACTCATGAAGCTTAAAATATGTAAAGTTCAGAATTGATAGAAAAGATAAAGGAGTTTTCAAAAGAAAGATATGAATATTTGTGAAAAAATTTAGAATCTTGAAAATGAACTGGAAAATGTTAAAGCAAAAAATCAAGAATTAGAAATAGAAAATAGGTCACAAAAGGAAGATATATTGAAATTGAGAGTTGATCTCAAAGATCATTTCTGAATGGTTGCAGCATTGATTGCAAAAAATCAATTTTTAACCTAAAATTTTTACAGTTGATCACAAATATCATTGTTGGATGGTTGCAGCGTTAATTACAAAGATCATTTTTTAACCTAAAAGTCATAATCTTGATCATAAAGATCATTTTTTGAATGGTTACAATCGCAAAGATCATTTTTTAGCTTAAAATTTTGAAGTATTGATCACAAAGATCATAGATGAATAGTTGTAGCTTTGATCACAAAGATTGTTGCTAAAATTGTGAAATATTTGATCGCAAAGATCATTGTTAAAATTGATCATAGAGATCATTGAAGCTTTTAGGTCAGAAATATCATTGTTAAAGTTGATCACAAAGATCATTACTAATCATTGAAGAATTCTATTGAAAGGATTGTTGTTGAAATTGATCGCAAAGATTGTTATTGAAGTTGATAGAAAAAATCGTTGTTGAAGTTGAACACAAAGATTGTTATTGAATTCGATCACAAATATCATTGTTGAAGTTTATCATAGAGATCATTGCTAAATTTGTGAATTTATTGATCATAGAGATAATTGGGAATGCTTCACTTATTTGATTGATATAACTATGGATAATAAAGGACAAAAATAATCAAGGTTGTTCAAGAAGGCATTGGTGTTAAATATATTCCTCATTTGTACATGGGTAGCTAATAGTCATATTTTTTATAGGTGGCCCCCATCATCTAGTTAATTTTTGTGATAAAATAAAGTTTATGGGGGGTGTTAAAATATAAACCTTATTTTGTTACAAAGATTCATGTCTCATTCAAGAGACACACCTATCCAGACATGTATTTAAGTATTTTTGGATCCATACTTTTTCAATAAGTAGAAAATACAATATTAGATTATTCTCCAACTTTCTACACTGATGAAACACAAAAGGTGGAACCTGACCTCCACATCTCTTAGAGGTGTCATTTTGGGATGAGTTGAAAAGTGTTTCATTATACAACAATAAATAAAAAATTATTATTGTCATCCACAAAAGTAGGAGAAAGGGGAGAAGAAACCCTTTTCAAGACACCAAAAGAGAATGACACGTGAGAGAAATTCCTAATAGAGGAAGCAAATTGATGAGAATCTTCCACACAAATCGAAGGAGGAGCACCAATGTCACCCTCGTGAATAAAGTAGGGAAACAAAGGGAGAGGAGAAACCAGAGGTGACACAATAGGATCATTAACTGTCACCTCAACAATAGTAGGGGGAGATTCTTTAGGGAACATTCATGGCAATGCTCACACTCACATTTTCCTTTGGGATTTCAAATGTCTAGTTCTTTCCTAACATTGGAACCCCTGACCTACTCTATGTTTTTCTCTTTCTATTTTTCCCTATGGCCCATGCTATCATTTGTAGGGCTTAGTCAAAGATTGATATTGGTATGCACACTATAAAGGGTGATTTAATGCTAAGTGACTTTCTTATGTCACTTTCTTCTTTGTTTCACAATGGGTATATGTCCTTGGTAGTGGATCTACTAACATCTTGTGTTCTCTATTATATATTCTTCTTTTTTGTAGTTGTGAGATGCAATCCTTTAATGAAAATTTTCATTTTCGTTATCCTAGATCCAAATTGGTGTCACTCCCTAGTAATTTATCATGGATTCAACATTCTCTTTGACCATGGGGTCAACATTGTCTTTCAATAAAGCCTTAGAGTCCTTTGTTGAATCCCCTAACCAATTCTATTGATATTTTACTAGTGTGGGTCTAATTACCTTATCTACCTTGTCATTTTTTGTGCAAAATGGATTTTGATTCAATTACAATTATCTTGATCATTTTTTATGGTTGACACTACCACTATGATTTTTCCCATACCTGTTATATGTTCTCATCTTGGTGGAGCTTCACCTTGTGAAGGCTCTTCCTAGGAAGATTGTTTTGTAGCTTGATAAATGGCCTTGGATTCATCTGATCAAATATGATAGCATCTCCCTTCATTATATATGATGTTATTTCACTATCATTTGGTTAATAATTATTCTCCTACTATTCATAAGTCACCCTCTCTTACATGGTGGTGGAAGTCTCTCCCCCACCACTCATTAATGTTCCTTGATAACTCTAATTTAGATGTGGAGGATCATATTTGAATTATATTTCTTCTTATGGGTGCTTCTATTGTGATTGATGTGAATTTTTTTATGTTTGTGCCTCTTGATTGTGGGCCTTCCTTTATTACTCCTAAGTATCCATTTGTGCTAGTGTAACTCCAACATGGTCTTTCTATATGAATCCTTGGCATTTGATTTCCTTGTCTAGGAATTCTTCTCCCTACTCAAACTCCATGGTCAAGCCAACTATGTAGGTTTTGCACCCCCATCTTGTCTTTCGTTAGAGGAATTAAAAAACTATGTTTCATGGACTATTACTCAAATATGGAAGAAAGGTCTTCCCAAGTTCATCTGTAACTCATATACAAGGTTGAAGGGTGTGTGGTTGTCTAGGGTGGGATTAGGCATTTTTAGGCTTTCCCTTTTTGTTTTGTTCTTTCTTTGAAATTTTGGATGCTATTATTTTCCTAGTTTTGGTATTGTTATTTTGTTGTTTGTTATAGGATCTTGTTGTAGATGTGTTCTTATACAACCTTTAAATGTTGTTTTTCACATCTTTTTGTAGCTTTTTAAAAGGGTTGGGTCCCTTTCAAAAATTCATTTTACCTAATCAAAAATATTTTTGGATAGAAATTTTCTATCATGGATCATCTAATTACTATACAATAGAGAATTCAAGTGTTTGAAATGAACCAAAAGAACTAGGTTTTAGAAAATGACATCCTTTGTGAGCTACACGTTATAATTGCAAAAGAGGATAATTTATGGAGGTAGAGATCTAGAGCACTTTGACTCAATGCAATTGATAGAAATACTAGGTTTTTCTATTTTATTGGAATGAAACACATCTTCTAACATGATAAATTAAATCTGGTTGGATGTTTCCATTAGAGATAAAATTTCCACATTTTTCAATACTTGCTAATTGATAAAAACTTAGCCTGTGAGGATGATATTCTTAAGCTCATCCCCTCTCTTAAATTAATTATAGAAAGAAATTTGAAGCTAATGTAACCCATTGAGAGGAGGAAGTGAAGTTTGATATCTTTTCTTTTGATAGTAGTAAGGCCCCTAGTCTCAATGGTTTTTCTTATTTTTTCTTCTACATTTATTGGAATATTATTGTGAGAGATCTAATTACTATTGGTAAGTAGTTTTAGGAGAATGGAAGAATTTTGAAAGAGATAAATAATACTTTCCTTTTCCTTCTCCCAAATAATTTTGGTGTTTCATTTCTAGATTTTTTTCTGATCATCTAATGTAATTTGGTGTACCATATTTTTTCTAAAATCTCATCTTTAAGATTGTGTCATATTCTTTCAAAGGTGATTTCCTTGTAGTAGAGTCAGTTTTTCCATAATAGGTATATTATATATTTCATCATCACTACTCACAAGGTTATTCACTCTTTGAATGTCAACAAAAAAATTGGGTTATCCTAAAGTTAGATCTAATGAAATCCTTTGACAAGATCTCCTGATATTTTCATCTTAAGATATTGGAAAAGATTGAATTATAGGTTTCAAATTGCATCTATATTCCAAATATTTTAAATATGATTAAAACTTTGTGAAATACCTCAATAAAATATCCCGATATAATTTTATATAGATTTTTTGAAAGATCTATATACTAATTATTTAGTGGTATCAGTAAATTATGCATTTAGAAGTTGAATAACCATGATTTATGCTAATTTTTGAGTGTTTCAACATTAAATCCTACTAGCCTTGTGGCATAAAGGTGTTTCTTTCATTCAAAGGAGGCACCAAAAACTATTTAATCACCTCTACAAATAACGTGAGAAAGATAGCTAGCTATCTGTGGCACGACTTTCTTGAAAGGCAGTTGACCTCTAGGCCTCTTAGATACCTCATTCTAGATTCCATTGACCTTAACATCAAACCCACAATGAAGCACTAGGATGATTTAGTCAGGTCTTCCGACAGCAGATCCTCTAATAAGGTCTATCTCAATTCTACTTCACAGCACCCCTATCACGATGCTTCTCTAAAAAAATACTATATATGAGGTTTTTCTTACTACGTGATGATCTACCAATATTGGCACGGTATGATGGTTAAGTTGTTGTGGTGGTATTCTTTCCATTAAGGTTCAAAACCCACTAGGGTGTGTTTTTTGAATGTTTACATAGGGGATGAGGTCCCTTATTTGTGACCTCACCTATTCATAGTTTTGGGTTAAAAGTGTTTACCCCTTAAAATAATAGTACTATGTGAGGATCTAGTTTTCGCACCACCTCCTTGTAATTACACAAATTCTTATCTAGTTTTGAACTTATTATCTATGTATGTATTGTAAATCATGGTTTACACTATTGAATGAACAAGACAACTAGGAGGGGGGTGAATCAGTTGTAGTAAATTAAACCTTCAAAACCTTCAATAGTAATCAAAGCCACCAACATTCATTAAACCATTATTCTATTAATGTGACTAAAAATGAAATACATATAATATAAATTGAAATAGCAACACCATACACAAGAGAACATTAGATTTATGTGGAAAACCCAATGAGGGAAAAACCACAATGAGGATTAGCTGACAATATAAGTAATTGAAAAATTGGTACAAGGGATCACTGCCAAAATAGGAAACATTGTTCAAAAAGGCATATAAGTAATTGTAAACCCAAATAGATCCCAACACACCTCGACATGCATTTACAAGAATCGCATGTAGTGCTAACACAAGGTCAGCCAAGACCCATGTTAAGCACCATAATCATTAAGTACATGCTATCTTAAATCAATCCAAACCTTTTGGATGATAGAATTCACTTGAACATGATCTAGAATAATACACGAACTACTTGAGATTCATAAAATGCTTCATACAAATACTTCAACTCAGAATAATTGGTAAACCTTATTCACATAGTGACAAATGAAACTCACTATGTACTACACCAAATCAAGTAAGCTCTTGAATACATAAATATACAAACACTATAAGAAACTTACCAAATCCACACAACTTGAAGCCAAACGATGAAGAAACGTAACACATTTCTAGTAGGCCATCGAAAACATCACTAAAAATTGGTTCACATACTGGTGAAAATATCTCGCTTTGTACAACAATCCCTAAACCCAAATTCTAAATATATCAACCTCTAGAAACCATGAACAACATATCAGATGTAGTGTAGGGAAAAGTATCCCTTTTTACACTTAATTTGGGAATAATTAATACTAAATTGAGCCTAAAGTTGCCCTGATTTAGAGTTGTAATGTATTTTACACATTCACATTAATTTTAGAGCCCTTTTAAACTAAGTGGACCTAATTTTTCCTTAATTTAGTGTTGTAAAATGTATTTATCTACATCTTCACACTAAGTTTGTCATACTCAAACCCTCGCTTTGGTGTTTCTACCTCCACGAGCAGCCAAATAGAGAGATATATAGAAATATGATAAAGGAAATACTCTTGGAATGGAAATGAAACCAATCACTACAAGAGACACTAAACTACTCAAATCCAACAACAAAGTAATACAAAATTGTTACCACCCTCGACCAAAGGAACGCAAGGCCAATCAGAGAGGAATGCAAGCTCATAGCTATGGTAGAGTTGACGTAGTCGCAACAACACTAAAAGCAGTCTCACAAGACACCAAGCTACAGGTTTTGTGGTAGATGTGTAGGTTGTTGCAATTATTGGGAGAGTTGATAGTGCAACTAGTAGCCCAAACATATGAGAGAAGTGTGAATATGATCAAATCTATGTGTAGGAGATCAAGAATTGCTAAAGAGATGGATTGAATGAGAAACTCATTTGAAGATAAAATGGGAGGGAAAGATCCATTCAAAGGTTAGTAGGAAGGCACAGGGGCATTATCTTTCATCACCAATGGAGAATGTAATGCCTTTGCAGATTCAAACCATTGATTTTGGAGGAGTTGCTATAGACTTCTCTTGCACTCTTAAGATCTTTCACCTAAAAGGAGAGAGATAGAACCATAAAATTGAGGTGGTTCACTCAAATAAAGGAATGCAATGGAATTATGACTAAATGTAATGATCTAAATGCAACTAAGCGACGCAATTGATTGATTATGACTGAAAAACTAATGAAATGTGCAATGTTTGAAAACAAAGTGAAGTATGCAAGAATGAACTAAAACATGAACAAACATAAACAGAACTAAAAGAGGTTGAACATAGTGCACCTGGTAATTGGATGTTGAATTTGGAAGGCTCTGAAAACTAGAAAAAGTCATTGTAAATCACCAGTGGGACTCATTCACCACTAATGGTGAATCAGTCCTGCTACTAAAAAACACCTAAAATTGCTTTTCGATAGTCGAGAACTAGATTCTGACAAAATCAACTTTTTCAGCCCTCAAGTGGGACTCATTCACCACTGATGGTTTATCAGTCCTCCAAAAATCTACAAAATCATTGAAGGTCAATTTTGTAGCTCCAAATCTGCACTTGTCTTCTTGTCGAGTTAACAAAGTCAAATATGTAGAAAACTGATTATAGGTTGTCTCCAAGCTTGAAAATAGGGTTTAGCTGACTTGAAACACTTTTTTGGTCCTTCTTTTCCACTTTTCAAATCCTAATTTCTTAACAAATATGCACACAATTTAAGTCTGCAAACACACATGCAAAAGGGAAAAATAGTTAAGGGTTAGAGTATAGGGATTTTCCGTGGTCAAATCCCACTTTGGTAATCAAACCCTTAATAAAGAAATGAAATGAAATGAGCAAGGAATGATGAATAAAGAACATCCAAATTTCCTAAACTCACCAAAAACCTTGTTGAAAAATTCTGAAGATATTTCAATGGCTGCTCCAAGATGCTTGATGTTTGCTTGATTGAATGATGCTTGAATGTAATTGAATAAATTAGTGAATGGGTGAACTTGATGAATGCTTGAATGAATGGGGGTTCAAACGAGAATAAAAATACTTATTTATACACACCTATGCCCTAATAACCCAATAATACCTCATCATTGGCCAACGTAAGGTCTTTTTGAATAAAAACCCAAAAGCAATTTTGAATTATTTTGAATTTCGACCTAAGCGGGACTCATTCGCTACCCATGGAAAATGGGTCCCACCTTGGGCTTGTAAGTGGGTATTGGGAATTAACTTGCATTTAATTATTTTTTTCAGGTTTACATTCAAAATTACACTTAATTAAGTCTTATGAGTGTATAAAGAGGTCAAATAAAGTATAAAAAAGGTGTAAATAGTGATAACAAGCCTAGAAAAGCATGAAATCTTGTTACAAGACTTTACAACACTTTAGAATAGGACTTGAAAAGTGATGAAAAGGTGAGTTTTAGGTGAATTATAATAAGAAGAGTCTAGAAAGTGTAGAAATGTCTTACAACACTTCACAACACCTTCACAAGACATCATAATTTGAATATTTAGGACCTAATGTGAATGCATAAGTTAAATTACAACATTAAATCAAAGAAAGATAGGTAAGACATCATAGGAGAAAGACCTAAATAACCATGAAAATGTCAATGATCCATTTTTCTATGGTACGTTTAGCCCCAACTTTAGTGAGAGGATGAACTTGCTTCAAACTCACACTAAAGTAGCCATACATATCGAGAAGGATCCAAATTCACTTATGTTAGCAAGATGGAATGACAATGATCAAGAGGGATGATCAAGCCCCAAAGATGAAGATCACATGGAAAACTAAACATAAGAACAAAGGGACATATGTGAAAGAAAGAGAAAAGGGAAAGGAGATGAAAAGGGAAAGGGTTGGATCAAGCTTCGATCGTTTGTTTAGCTAGTTGTGAATTAGATCTAGGTTATTTGTCCAAAAAATAAAATGCATACTCACTTTAGGGTGAAAAAACTCATGGTGGTCCACCAAGTGAGAAGACCCAAGGGGTGAAATGCATATGCTAGTTGGTATGCACTCACAAACACATAGGTGGCTATGGGGAAATTTGTGCCACAAAATGGGCTTCCTGCTCAACCATATCAAATTTATACCTCCTAATAACTTTAACAAGGCACCACAAAGGAAAAGATTGGTTCATGCTTCATGAGGCAAGAAAATATTTGTATGCTTTAGAACTTATGAACAAGTGCAAAGGCACCAAAGGCATGCAAGTTGTGTTATGCGAGGTGGCAAAGATGTAAAATGTAAAATGAAAAAATGAAAAAGATGTTCAAAGGAGTCTCGTTAAGTTCATGAAAGGTCTATCACTTATAGAACATTGTGTCTAACATCTCCAAGAGAGGACCAATCAAATAATAGTATATTCACAACTTAGGGGATGCAGTGCATCACATCAGGCCACTAAGAGAAATGTAATATGCTAAGATAGATCACACTTATGAAGGACATCATACCCAATGTCATCCACAAAGTGACAAACGTCGTATGAAGTGACCAGGCTATACTAAGAACCAAGAATGCGAATGAAATGATGCCAATGTATGTCCCCCACTTTAAAGGAATTTCTACACACTATTCTGTGAACAATTACTTTAAAGTAGCGAAGGAAAAATGAAAAAATAAAAGAAGACATGAGAGCCAACTTGGAAAGCCCCTATGCCAAGTCATATATTTCCAAGTAAGACTGCTTCATGAAAATGAAAAAGAGAACAAAATAAAAGAAGGTTTCCCCCTAGGAAGGAACACACCCAACACATAAGGGATCTATGGATTTGGGGTTAGTATGTTCATTGTTGCAATGTTTTTATGAAAGAGCTTAGAACTGTCATCATTCCCCAAAGCACATAGAACTGGAAGAATGACACAAAGAGAGCGAAAACAAAAGAAAAAAAAAGTCCATTTTGGGTCAACATGGAAGAGGCGTTGTGGTCTCAACGCTTTGCATCATCCCCTAAAGGAAAACACAAGCGAAAAGAAAACAAAAAGGCAAAGAAAAGGAAAAGCTTTTGGGTCAACATGAAGGAGACATTTCGGTCTCAATGCCTTGCATCATCCCCAAAAAGAAAAACACAAGAAAAGATAAAAAGGGAAAAGGAAAAGGGACCATTTGGGTCAACATGGAAGAGACATAGGGCATCTCAATCCTTTGCATCATCCCCAAAAGGAAAACACAAAACAAAAGTGAAAAACAAAATGTAAAATGTATGATATATAGAAGAATAGAGGTACAAATAGAGGAAGTGCAAAAAGAGAGAGAGAACATCAAATGCACATTATGGGGGAACACGATACGCACATACAAGCACACCAAAGGAAAGAAGAAGAAAAAGGAATGTGATAAAATGTACTATGGGATGATAGAATAGCAGTTAGTGTTAGTGAAGTGATACTTGTTCAGTATGTCCTTGAATGTCCGACATTCATCAATTTGGTGTCCAAGAATACGATGATATTTGCAATATGGTATGTTAGAATCTTTAGGATATATAACCAGCCTATTTGAAGGTGGTAAGAGTATAAGGCCTCTATTTAAGAGCATCTAGAGTCTCCTTTCACATTTAGGTGGTGGATGGAGAGGAAACTTTAGTTTCTTCAACTTGTAAGGTCGTTTTCATTTACTAGTTTCTCATTTTTCATGGATGGAAGCAGGAAGAGGACCCATGGGGATCCTAGCATCCTAGTCATTAGAAGTAGGTAATGGTTTTTCACATGGAAGGAGGAAATCTAAGTTAGGAGGAGAGTCAAAGATCACTGTACCATCATCTCGAAGTCTCCAATATTCAAAAGGACACTTGTTGTCATGAGGAGGATCTTTATATCCTAATCTTGTTGTGTTTTCATTTGTTGGTCTTTGTTCCAAAATTTGGTAAATTTTATGCTCAGTTGTTGTGTCACAACCTTGTTTGCTTTAGATAGTAAATCCTTTTCCATATTTTTCTTCAAGGTTGATTGGTGTGTTTGTAACTTTGTTATTATAAAATGGAACTTGAGGATGTGGTTGTGTAGAGGAACTGGGTCCACCTGTGGGAGGTAACCTAGGTCTAACAGTCATTTCAAGATTTAAATAACCAAACATGTCAAGAGGTGGAACAATAAGAAGATCTTGTGACTCCATGGATGGGTAAAAGGTTGCATTGGCTTCAAGGTTTTTAAGGCATGAATTTAAGAACATGGTCATGCTATCATCATCTTCTCCAATGATGTCTACAATATGAGGAGGACATTCATTTGTAGTTGAAGGAGCATGAGGAAGCTCAAGGCCATTAGGATCACAACCAAAGGCACAATTGGACATATCTACTAAGGATTTCAATGAATTCCAAAACTTATTAAAGTAGAAAGCCATGATGACAATGAATAAAAGTAAACTAATATACAAGAAAGTGTATAAAATAGAAAATCTGGAAAGTATGACAGAAAGTAATAATAGCAAACTATGGTGCAGAAAATACCCAGAAAATGCTTGAAAAAGAAGTTCAAAGTTTGCAAGTGGACTAATTTTCCCAGGGTGGCGAATGAGTCCAGGTATGGATTTTTTTATGTTTTTTCAAAAAATTTAAAATGATTTCAATGATTTTCAGATGTAGAATGAGGATGCAAATGCAAATTTTTAGGTTTTTTAATGATTTGATGTGCAAAAATGAAATCTAAATGATTCTTTCACTAATGCAATTTGAGAAACCCTAGGATGCAAAAACAAAACAAAACCTAATTGAATGTTGATGAAAAGGAAACCTAGTATGCAAGATGCAATTGAAATCAAAAATATAATGTGTTCAGTATGTAGGTTCACCAAACTGAACCATCAATTTTGGAGGGGTTGTTATGGACTTCTCTTGCACTCTTAGGATCTTTCACCTAAAAGGAGAGAGATAGAACCCTAAAATTGAGGTGGTTCACTCAATTAAAGGAATGCAAGATGGAATTATGACTAAATGTAATGATCTAAATGCAACTAAGCTATGCAATTGATTGATTATGAATGAAAAAATAATGAAATGTGCAATGTTTGAAAACACAATGAGTTATGCAAGAATGAGTTCTAAGACATGAACAAACACAAACAGAACTGAAAGAGGCTGAACAGAGTTCACCTGGGAATTGGATGTTAAATCTGGAAGGCTTTGAAAACTAGCAAAAATCACTGTAAATCACCAATGGGACTCATTTGCCACTGATGGCGAATTAGTCCCGTTACTAACAAAAACACCTGAAACTGCTTTCCGATAGTCGGGAACTAGATTTTGACAAAATAACATTTTTCATCCCTCAGGTGAGACTCAATCAATAACCACTAATGGTGAATCATTCCTCCTCCAAAATATGAAAAATCAAAGGTCAATTATATAGCTCCAGATCTGCACTTGTCTTCTTGTCAGGTTGACGGAGTCAAATCTATAGAAAACTGACTACAAGTTGTCTCCAAGCTTGAAATAGGGTGTAGTTGACTTGAAACACTCTGTTGACTTCTTTTCCACTTTTCAACACTTAATTACTTGACACATCTACATACAAAAGTCTACAAACACACATGCAAAAGGGGGAAAATGGTTAAGGGTTAGAATATAGGGATTTGCCTTGGTCAAATCCCACTTTGGCAATCAAATCCTTAATAAATAAATGAAATGAAATGGGAAAATAATGATGAATAAATGACATGAAAATTTCCTAAACTCACCAAAAAACTTGTTGAAAAGGTCTGAAGATATGTCAATGGCTACTCCAAGATGCTTGAATGTAATTGAATAAATTAGTGAATGGGTGAACTTGATGAATGCTTGAATGAATGGGGGTTGAAATGAGAAGAAAAACACTTATTTATACACACTTATTCCCTAATAACCCAATAATACCTCATACCAGGCCGGCATAAGGTCTTTTTGAATAAAAACTTGGAAGGAATTTTGAATTATTTTGAATTTGGAGCCAAGAGGGACTCATTCGCCACCCATGGAGAATGGGTCCCACCTTGGGCTTGTAAGTGGGTGTCGGGAATTAAATTGCATTTAATGTTGTTTGTCGGTTTTACATTCAAAAACACACTTAATTAAGGGTAAAAGTACAAAGTTGTGTCACTCTTTTATAAAGGAAATGGCCAACATTGATCCAACTTTTAAAATTGAATCACTCAAAATTGATATATATGTTTTGAATTTTAAAATGATGTAAACTAATAGAATATTTGTTTTAAATAGTATATTTTATGTTTGTATTTTTTTTTAAATATTAAAAAATTATTTGAATATAGTTTTTAATAAATTAACACTGTAATTTAGTTGCTGATAAAATGCTAAAAAATGAAGCTACATGAGACGTCAACCTTTATATATAGTAAAAATTAAAAAATTCCTTCAATTTTTTGTGTATTTATAACTTGAAACTTTAGGGCATAGATATATTTTTTTCCAATTTTGATAAATATATATTTTTAAATAAATATTAAAATGTGTGCATATTAAAACTTAGTTATTTTTAGTCAACACCAACTTTCATATTAATTATTTATGTAAAATAGAAAATAAATTATACGACCTTGATATAGATTCTTATGTCTAGGGCATTATATTTTTTTCATATTTTTTTAATAGGTTTTACTATTTTTCCTTGACATGGTAATCAACCTAATGTTTTGTGTTGATAACCTACATTTAGCAAAAATAAAAAGAAAAATATAAATAATAATTAAACTATTAAAATATATACATTTTTGAAAACTAAACATATGGATCTATAAAAGGGTATTTTTATATATTTTTTTAAATATTTTCTACACGAGTAGGAGTTGTTGAAACATCAAGTTTTTCAAATAATTTTGTTTTTTTGGTAAATTGGACTTAAAGTGGTGCTAAATATGTATTTAGCCAACAATTTTAGTTTGAAAAGTTGTGGACATATACAACTTAGCTAGAATGAATCTTACAAGATCATTTATTTGACCAAAATTAATTTTTAGTTAAAAATACTTAAATTCACTTGTACTAATAAGTTGGTTGAAAGTGTGACACAATGTTGTGTTTATACCCTTAAGTCTTATGAGTGCATAAAGGGGTCAAATAAAGCATAAGAAAGGTGTAAATAGTGATAACAATCCTAGAAAAGCATGAAATCTTGTTACAAGACTTTACAACACTTTAGAATAGGACTTGACAAGTGATGAAAAGGTGATTTTTAAGTGAATTATAATAAGAAGAGTCTAGAAAAGTGTAGAAATGTGTTACAACACTTCACAACACCTTCACAAGACATCATAATTTGAATGTTTAGGACCTAATGTGAATGCATAAGTTACATTAAAACATTAAATCAAAGCAAGATAGGTCAAACATCATAGGAGAAAGACCTAAATAACCATGAAAATGTTAATGATCCATTTTTCTATGGTACAATAGATTCTAGGGGCAAGAATTTTATTAGGACGATTGTGCATCGCACAAATGTCTATGTGTCACGCAGATGCCCATGCATCACGTGCACATCCCCAACGAAAATTCCTCTACCAACACTAAAAATAAGCACCAAGTGGATGGGGTACGGAATGAGGACGTGGATTTACTTGGTCGAATTTAATTTTTCTAAGGTGGGGGGTATAAAAGGGGAATGTACAAGGGGGTGAAAATTTGCTCCTATACAGTGAGTACTATTTGCATAACTATATAGTATTTGAGGAAACAAAATTGAACCCCTTGATGTTTGTGGGGGATTTACAGGTCAGAGCACTATCATCCTAATTTAGGAATGAACATTTTAGGGGTGAACTTATGGAGGAATATGAGTAGAGAGAGAAATCTAATACTCTCCTAGTAAGGAAGGAATCAAAGAACCCTAATGCCATCACAAATGAATGGAACTATGTAACTTATGAAGTACAAAGCACCAAGATGACATATCATGAGATTGAAGATGCAGGAAATTATGGATGATGAAGGGGATAACATTCATGGAGTAAGCCATAGATAATGCAACTTCACATTAAATTGATCTAGCATATGAATTATTAAAAAAGGTACATCCAATATTTTTGGTCCAACTTGGACATGAAGCCCGTCAAGGTACCAATGGTAGCATGAGGAGAACTATCATGTGTGCTTATCAAAACCTCTTATTGCTCATACTTTCCTTTGTACAAATCATGTATGTAAAGGAACTCTTATGTGATTAAATTCAAAAATAATGCTAGATCAATGAGTACTTCCTATCTGGGTTTGTCATCAATTCGAGCAGTAATATAAAGAGGCCCATCATATGCATGAATAAAGGCATCGATATCAATGGAAGTAATATTTGGAAGGAATTTAAGCTTTTCTTGGTGATGAAAAACATTTATCATGATAACCACATTATCCAATGGTTTTATTTTATGATCAAAGGTTATGAAATTAGGTAATATATTGATAGATGATTCTATATGGTTATTGGAATGGGCAAGAAATGGATTATATATTTGTAATTTTGTACATTCAAAGGTGCCACAGATTTATTTCCCTTACCATTCACACTAGCCACATGAATAATATTAGATTCAATGAGGTCTTACACTTTGTTCTTGAGATGCATGCATCACTCGATATCATGCCTATAATTTTGATGATATTGACGAAAGGCCTTTAGGTCAAAAGGAGGTAAAGGTTTTGTAATGTCCATAGGATGAATAGGAGTAAGTTGAATCAAATTATTGTTAAGAATTTGTATCATAACATGGAATGAAGGTATTCAAAAACTTGTGAGAATTATCAATTATTTGATTTAAATTGATATGGGTTGTAAAAAAGGGTGTTACAACCATGAATTGTGATTCAATGTTGAAAGGAGAATCTATCTTGAAGTTTATTTTGTTTATTAAATGATTGATAATGAGTAGTATTAGTCTTATATTGACCAATAGGAGTAGATGAGGATAATCCCTCATATCGGCTAACAAATAATTGGTAATCTTGAAGACCCATGAAAAGATATGTGAATGAGAGATATCACATCAATAGAATATTATCTCAAATGTTTGGTTGTAGTTTTTTAATGAAAGTCATTGCTCATCAGTATCTCAAAATGGAATATGGGGTTTGAGAGAAGATATCCTTATATTTCCCTATAATGTTAACCAATTTCTCCCTAGCTCCTTGCTTGCAATGAACTGAATCAATCAATATGACTTGAGGTCCAATATTATCTTAGAAGTGTTAGATATATTTATTACCAGGTTGTTGAAAAGATTGGATTAAATTGTTAGGTGATAAATAAAACCAATTCAAGGTCATGTCCTTTAACAACCAAATATAGAGTTTGGCTAAAAGAGCATGCTCAAAGAGGAAATCATTGCATAATCCAGTAAAAGTGGACACACAATTATTATGATCCCCTTAAATTTCATTATACTTCTTAAAATGGGGTATGTCAATTTTTTTGTGGTATTAGCATTGTTTAGGATTGTGAATGATAATAGGCTATGAGTTAAGTATGATGGAGGATTAGGTTGTGATCTTCTCATATTTAACCCCAAATTAACTGTTAATATCGATACCAAGTTGTGTAGTAGTATTTACAATAGAATAAGTGAATGTGGGAATACGAGATGTCACCATGGGTATTAACATCATCAAGTTTCCATATTCCATGATAATGAATTGTTAACTTTCTCGATTGAAACTGTGTGCATTTTTTTATCTCAACATTTCAAATCAAACTCCACAATCTATCATCAAGATAAAATGCATGCAATAAGAGAGAATAATAGTAGAATGAGATAGTAGACTTAGGGGATAAATAGGTTAGGGGGTTGAGAGGGATAGAGGATAATAAACTAAGATTAGACCAAAAAATAAACAAATAATAAATTAAGTAACCACTGATCCTTGATAATAATAAAAGATGAGAACAAGGAAACTAATGAAATGAATAATATTTCTTAATAATAAAATAAGAAGAGAACAAGGAAGCTAAATGAGGAAAAACATAATGTAAAAGGAAAGGAAGGAAAATTAAACAAGTAAATCAATCCAAAGAAAGAAAAAAATGCATATATGAAAAATAATGAAGAAGAGAGAAATCCAAAAGAGGAATTAACATAAAAAATAAAATAATTTAAATCAAAGAATTGAACAATTTGATTCAATATATATAATTACAAAAAAAAATAAAAAAAAGAGCAATAAACATCAAAATAAAATAATAAACAAAATGATATTAAAGAGATAAAAAAGAAAAAAGAAATTAATAAGGAAAGGACACAAAAAGATAAAAATAAGATTTTATCAAGGAAAAAATTCATCCTATATAGATATAGATATAAAATTATCGAACAAACCTAATAATAATGGAATCTAACAAACCAAAATAAAGAATAAAATTTATCTAACTAAGCTATGGGGGAAAAACTATAACAAAAGGAAAATAAGAAGAGAAGGTTATATACAACATTTGAGGATATCATATGCTCAAATGTTAAGGGTTTTATGGACCTATATTTTGGTCCACTATGTATATGTGTAAACTAAGGATGATAGTTGGAATGATATGTATGCATGCAAATGTTTTTTAAGAAAATCATGATACATATAATAATAAACATGTATTGAACATTTTAATTTAATCATGCTATCATTTTTTCTCCTTAAGTTAGAATATAATTATGTAGTATAATTTAATTTTATAAGATACAAAGACTAAAATAAGAAGGTTATTTAATTTGAAAGATAATGTAACCACATTCACAGTAAGGATTTTATTAATGAATATTATTCCAAACAATAATACAATTACTCTAAAATTTCAATTAACTTTGTTTCAATCCTCATTCCATTCTATCTCTCCAACTAAAACAATTTTCTTAACTAGTAAAACCTCTCCTAATTCTTTCTCATTGGGCTATCAAATATAATTGTTTTGATCTAAATAAAGTAAGACTAATTGAGAACTAAAGTCTTCTAAACACGTGAAAAATCTTGGAAAATCTATAAAAAAAAAAGAACAAATTTGAAAATTCTTTAACAAACATAAATATACCATTTTGAGGTGTTAGATGGTAGAAATAAACCCTTAAAATGTGTCAAGATGTGCTCCAATTGAATATTTTGGATCAACTCTTCAAGACACTCCTCCACATAAAATTTTAGGTCAAATAGACTCCCAAGTCAAAGTAACAAAACTTACATTTAATATTTTTCAAGTCTAAAATACTATAATTACCATATGACCATTACATGACATTTATTTTATTTATAAAACATTGTTTTTATTTTACTATAAACAAAGTTTATTTATCAAAAGGTTATTTCATAGTTAGTTTATTCACTTACAAGAGTTAATTTATTAATGACACAAACTGTGAAATATAAAATAAACAATGTAAATTTATTTCTATGTATATATCTCTATATTTTTAAATAAATATATATTTAATATTAACATCAAGGAGGGGTAAAAAATTTATTAAACCAAGAAAAAGTTACAAAGCAAGGGCATTAAATAGCCCTATCAAGCTCCACCAAGTGATCCAACTGTTGAGACAAATCTGGGGGTAGTTGACCCTGATCCACCAAATTCCAATCATGAATATGATTAGAATCCCATTTAGCCAAAAAATCAACAACACCATTCCATTCTCTAGGAATATGAGTGAAGGTAATATACTCTAGAGAAGGACAGAGAGTGAGAATTTGTTCAACAATCAAAGCCAATTGCCAGCTCACATCATCTAAATGTCGCCTATTCAGCAAGTTCACCACAACCTAGGAATCAAACTCACAAATGATCCTTTGCCATCCCAATTGACTGCCCTGCTCCACAGCCAATAAAATGGCCTGATCCTCCATTAAATTATTAGAATGAAAACCCTTATAAATAGAGAAGATAAATTGAACATCTCTAGAGCTATCTCAACCAACACCACCAATACTAGCATGACCTGTATTTCCACGAGAAGAACCATTCGACTTGATTTTTAGGACCCCCTAAGGAGGAGGGGACCATCTTCCCTCCCTATTCACCTTCGGGGTAGGATGTCTACATCTGTTGTGCATGAGCTACCATTGCGGAGGAGGAAGATGAAGATGATTACAACAACCAACATCATAAGGGTCCACCGACACAGTTAGATCACACTTAGCCACAATAGTTTCCCCCAAAGAATGGAGAATTTTCCACCATAGGTGAGGGGCCAGCAACAACGCATCCTGAAAAATCTGCCTATTCCTCTCCAACCACAGATTCCAGATAATAAAGGATGGACCAAGAGCCCAAGAAGCTTTAAGAAAGGAGGTAGTAATAAGGGCCCTACCCCACCATTCCAAAAACTCCGCCAATGAGGAAACATGCCAGTAGATCATATTCCACACCCTCCACCGGGAATTCCAAATCTCTCAAGCATAGGAACATTGGAAGAAGAGATGGGAGACACTCTCATCATAGCCCCAACACAGAACACACATAGAAGGGCCTTGGAAACCAAGCTTACATAAATTATCCCAAGTAAGAAACCGATTTTGAGCCACTAGCCACATGAAATTGCACTTGGGCCATGACATCTTGTGCCAAACTTGCTTCCACCAAGGGACCTCAATGTCCCCAAACAACTGCCTACCCAACTACTTATAACCAACAAACACAAAGTACTTTCTAGACAAATTTGAACCATCCCAAACCAAGGCATTAGGTCCCCTAAAATAATTACAAGTACGGGAAGCCAGAAGCTGGGAAAGCTTACACCTATCCCCCTAAGATCCTCCAGGTGGCCACTCAGAAGGATGCTTCCAACAAAAATTTACAACTGATCTACAATGTTGCACCACCTTAAATGCTCCATGGTATCCCAACCAGCCAAAATAAAAATATCACAAAGGGACTGGAGGTGAGGAAAAGAAGAGAGAATAAGAGGGCGATCATCCCAAAAATCTGACCAAAAAAGAGCTTGAGACCCTGAATGACAAATCCAAAAAAACACACATTTAATCAACTGTGCCCCCACTTTCAAAGTATGCCAAATCATAGAACCACTCCCTTCCAGAGGATAGCGAAGAACCTCAAAAGAAGCAACACCACGAAAATATTTATGGTTAAGAATACGAGCCCACAACTGGTGTTAATTGGTACACCATCGCCAGTAAAGCTTGGCAGCAAGAACTTGCCCGTTTAAAATAGCATAGTGTAAACCAAGACCCCCTTCCTTGTCTGGTCTACACACAGATTCCCACTTAACAAGGTTCCACTTTGAAGATAGCAAATTACCACTCCAAAGAAATTGACGTGAGAGAGCAGATCAAATTCCTTAAGGAAATACATTGGAGTCACTTGAACAAAGCACTTGTAGATGGGAAGGGCCTGGATAACATACTTGAGAAGATTCACTTTAGCAACTATAGACAGCCACCGATGAGTCCAATGAGTAACCTTCCGCCTTAGTTTATCAAGCAACAGCTGCCAAGAGGACCTAGGTTGACAACCAACAGCAAGAGGAATACTCAAATAGACAAAGGGAAGAGACCCTATTTGAAACCATAGAATAGCTGCAATTCGTCGTTGGATAACCTGAGGAGTATTAAAGAAGAAGATAGAAAACCTCTACTCATTGAATTTCTGGCCCGAGGCTGCAAGGTAGATATCCAAAGCTTACCTAATGGATTCAGCCTCCTGAATACGAGCCAAACCCATAAGAGCGGTGTCATCCACAAACTAGAGATGAGAAAATTTATTTTAATTTATTTTAAATGAATTTTCAATAATTTTCATTATAATTCTAATAGACATATGTCTCATAATATCTTTTATATAAATATAATAATAATAATAATAAATTATATTCAAATCCATTAGCAAATTGTTTTGAAATTCTTATTTTTAAAATTGCTCTTATTACAATAATCCATCACATTTCAATTTAAAAAAACATTTGTACCACTTTAAAAAAAATCGTATAGAATTAATAAAAACTGGTGCCTTGACTGCCACCCTTTGACTATTACATTAGGTTGAAATTACAAAATCATAGGATAATATATATCTGCACATTGAGGAAGGCATTGCCAAAACACTTCCTTCAAATTATATGCAACTCCCCCTAAAAATTCACCATTTGACCTGATAAAACACAAATAATCTCCCACAACAACACATTCCCCATAACCTATCTCAAAGTAGTGAGGGAGAGTGGTTGGTGGCATCGTTGCAAACTCTCTCCACTTCCAAAGCAACTCATCTTTGTCGTCCTCAAACAGCTCCAAGATAATCAAACCCTTTAACAGATCCCATACTGCTAGTAGAAGCCACAATCCATATGCAGTCATATCATATATGTACACATTATCATTTTCAAGAATGTGGTGGGGTAATGCAGCTATTCTCACAGGCTTAATGGAAGCACCTTTAATGTTGTAGCCCCCAATATAAGTCATAGGAATGTTGATTGACCTAAAGAAAAGAACGCCATTGCACGCAACCATTCCATAAGAAAAAATCAACCCGAAAGGACCCCAACATGGCTACCAAATAGGGCTCATCACCGCTTCCTCCTAGTACAAGTCCGATTAGCTTCCCTATCACATCAATTTCTATCTCTGCATAAACTTTCTTAAGCGGATTGCAAACATAATAAAACTTTCGGGTTTCAAGTAAAAACAGCCCCAGCTCTGCACTTGAAAACTTGTAAGCATTGAAAATTCGCTTGATAGGATTTGGGAGGAAAGAGAGAGAGATGGTCTTCCATTTTTTAGTGGAAAAACAGTAGGCCATACAATAGTCTTCAGCGCAGAGAAGCAGCCACGGATTGTTTTTCGGCAATGACGACACAAAACTACGCGAGGACAGAATAGAATTCCATTCTTTGCAAACTAGGCGAGAGAGAGAGATTAATTGTAATGAAGCTTCGCAAATATGTATTTCTTTAAATCCTGGGGCAACTCCAATAGACGGAGACCCCGCTGCTCTTCCTCTCCTTCTCCTTTTCCTCCAACTCCACAAATAAATTCTCACTCCATTATTTTCTGTCCACGTTGACTCCCTCTTACAATTGTTTGAAGTGGAGAGCTGCGGTTAAACGGCATTTGTTTAAGAACAGCCGACATGGAGAAAATAAGAATAAAAATAAAATAGATATTAAAAATAAGAGAACAAAGACAAAAGAGAGAATAGCTAGTTAGCCATCTCAATAAAATTATTTATTGAAAGAGGTGCAGAAAATGCAAACACAAAAATATTCAAAAACAACAGAGAACTAATCCCTACCAGAATGCTACAGCATTCGTAAGTTTTGATAATACAAACATTACAAGGTGCCTCAAAATAAAGAGGACTTTTCAGAAACATAGAATCCTGAAAGTAATTACATCTGCAAAGTGATTACAAAATTGATGCAGAACAGAACATGCAAACTGCAGAAAAGAACATGCAAAATAAATGATAACAGAATTTAGCCTATGTAACCGACAAACAAAAAAGTGGAGAAATTATTAGATTACTCCAACAAGTGTTTGGTCCATTGAACCCCTGCAAAATCCTGCAATCACCTGGGTCGGTATTCACATGATACATATAATATTTTTATCCTTCTGTCTACGTCAGCCTAGCAAAATACATTAATTTAAAAATATTTAAACCGTGCAGGCTTTGGGAACTATCGAGCAAATTTGTTTTAAGTCTGGTATGGATTAAAGTATTTCCTCGCACCAGAATATTCTAATCTAGGGTTCAGGAGCTCATATACATTGAGGCATGCCATAAGGGCGAACTCAGATCACATATGATTGAATAAACTTTTGAGCCATGGTGATGAGTATTCAGGGTCTTTTATGGGTTGGGGAAATGGAAACGTAAAACTTATAAATTTAAGCGCAATTAAGATATAAAGAAATAAAGAAGATAATAAAATAAAATAACAGAATAATAAATAGGACAAGATTTATCTGGTAAAACCTTCACAATATGTCAAGCAAACATCCATGTGTATTGGTATATTTATTGTTCAGAAAAAATTGAAAATAACCTTCATACAATTGCTGCTCTTCAATTACAATTCATTACAATATTATTTAGCCTAAGACAGCAAGATATATATAATACCTTAACTTGTGTCAAATTTTTAAAAAAACCGGGTTTATTTTTATTTTTTTATCTTTTGCTTTAAATCTATCTTTTCCAAAGAATTCCAAAGATAAGATTTTTCTTTCTTTCTAATTTATTTTCTTTATCTTTTCCAGAAATAAACTTATGTTTTGTTTCTAAATTTGTTGTCATTATCCAACACTATGGAAAATGGACTTTATTTTGGGGTTTTCGTTTGGATTACTAGTTATGTTTTAGGATGCTAGTTTTCACTTGGAATGGCTATCAAAATCACATCAGATTTAATGTCGAGATTGTCTTTTATGTTGGACATATAATCCCAATTACTCCAGCTAAACCTATCTTTTTAGTATCTCGGTATCGGTAATGAGTCTTCATCTATCTCAGCATTAAAGACAAATTTCAAAATAAGATTTTGGGATACATTTTATACACCCCACGGTAGATTCTTAAACTAATTTTCACTTTATGATGAATCATGAGATTATGAAACCTTGAAAGTTAGATATTATGATGGAATTATGCAATATTTTGTTACCGTATTTAAATGGAATGTTGATGGTTACTTGATACTATGGATGTGATGAAATACTATGAATGTTTCTATTTTCTTTAAGAAATTTGTGAATGAAAATGTAGTGATACGAACATGATGTAATGGTTTTTAGGCTAACTACCTATTTGTTTACTTGAGAGGGATTGCAAGAGTGATCCAAACACTCCAAAGAGAAAGAGGGGGGGTATCACTTGAGAGAAGCGTATAGTCTAAGGACTTATTAGTAATGCCATATGAGTACAATTTCACTACGTAAGCCAAGTTATTGGTTACCTTCGAAACGGTGTAAGTTTTTGGTCATTAGTTGTGTCTTGTGTTAAAATTTTGAGTTTTGTTGATAGGTTAAGTTTAAGCTAGTCAAACTGAATTTTGGTCAAGTTTGAAAAGAAAAATAATAAAATATTTGTTAAATATGTTATATTTGTCTATTTTTGTCCATTAAGTAATGTTGAGAGTTCGACAAGAGAAGTCGTTCATAATTGCCTTATCAATTGATCAACTTTGGTAAGTATATCAAGTCAAATCAGTCATTAATGTAATTATATTAATGGATATGAATATACAATATATACAAATAAATTCATAAGAAACAAAATAGACATATACATATACATATATATATGGGTAAATATAGGATATTTTATAATTGAATATATATAAAAATATACATAGTTTTGTAATTGATAAAAGATATATATATATATATTTAAAAATTACAATGTTTATGTATGCTACTAGCAAGTAATTTGAATTTGTTTAGAACTCTAGCCTCAAGGGAGCCATAATAAGATGCACATTATAATGGCATAAATGACATAGTATTGTGGGAGTTTCTAAAGGTTAAAGCAAGGAGTTAACTTATCATTGATCAATCAAGACAAGCCTATTTAAGGGCATAACATTTTTTAATATTATTCATTTTGATATGGGGTTATACATAGCAATTTAATTGTTTTCTCTAGCCACTAACTATATGGTC
>VDFB02017669.1:84485-211050 GCA_007258455.2 Sequoia sempervirens
ATACATTGAACTTAACAGTTATATAAAAATCCAATTGCTAATAAAAAAATAATAATTTAAAATAAACAGTTAATAATGTCTAAGCTTATTAAGTCAATAAATAATTAAATAGAAATAATACTAATTTTTTAATTTATTAAAATTGTGTGTGTGAGTAAAGTATAAATAATATCAAATAAACTTGCTATAACTACTAATAAATAAGGAAAAGTCGACATTAATAAATATCTAATATATAATAAAAAGATATATATAAATATGATAAATAATATATAAATAATATAATGTAATACATAACATCTCATTCAATACAATGAATAACTCAAGAGCAATGGAAACTAACGGTCATCTGCGGGAGTCTGTGGAAGCTAGGGTTTTTTCTGGGTCAAGGTTGGGAAAGGATTCTCAAGGGAAATCTCATGGTTTTTGGCTAAATGGAGTTTGTAACAACAAGAATAATGACCAAGGCAACCGAACAGTGAATGATGTGCAGATTTCAAGCCACAACGGTGATGGATTTAGGCTGAATGGTGGAGATCGGTTTGTATAGCGAGACCAGAGGAATGGACAATCAGTTGCTTCCATCACAGGGGGCGTTGGAGTTGAGGGGTCTAAGGTGCTCAAGACTGGGGGGAATCAAACAGAACCCTCTTAGAAGTTGAATCCTTCAAACAAAGCAACGATAGGAAGGGGAGGAGGGGATTCTATCTTTCCTTCATCCAAAGCAATCACAGTGGAGCTAGATGACGAGCTTGAACAAGAAGTGTCTTTTAATGAGAATTTTTTTTGGGTTGGCCTTGATTGGGAGATTCAAGGGATTTTGGCCAAGCTTTTATGATCTCCATTAGTGGATTTCCAACCATTGGAAGCGTGTTTTGGAAGGGTATGTCCAAATCTATACCATGGCTAAAGGTTTCTTCATTGTTGTTTTTGAAAATGAGCAGGACAGAAATAAGATCCTCTGTGTTTATCACTAGGATTGGGAAGAAAAATATACATTGTTGCTAAAGCCATGGCATCCAACCTTTAACCCAGCTATCGAAGTGTTTGAGTGGGTTCCTCTTTGGGTAAGACTTTCTAACCTTTCCTTACAATTCTAGTTTGATTCCTGCTTGGAGGCTATAGGGAACTCTTTAGGAAGCATTTTAATGGTGGATGAGGGGTCCTCAAATCTTCTACATTTGACCTTTGCCCGAATTTTGGTGGAAATGGACGTGTCTAGGGAGCTTCCAAAAGAAGTTAGGTTAAAAACTTCAAAAGGATGTTGGGTGCAACCCCTGAATTATGACGGGGTGCCCTTTAGGTGTAGAATTTGTTATAAAACAAGGAAATTGGGTGCTCAATGTGCCAAAAACATAACAAATAAATATGCTTCTTGGTGGAAAGATGTTGCACCTCAGCACTACACGGTGGAGAAAGAGAAGGGGAAGTAGGCGAGCCCTAAGGTGAAAGGCAGGGAAGAGGATGGTTAGGTACCTGGGGTTCTAGGTCAAGAAGGGAAGGCTTGGGTAAATGATGCTTCAAGGGAGGAACAACAACAAACCAGTGAGGCCTTGGTATAGGAAGGAAGATGGGTTGTGAACAGTGACAATGTTGGCTTAAATGGAGGTGAAAAGGAGTCCAAAAATGGGGCAGCAACACTAGAGTGTCAGGAGAAAAAAGGTGGGGTGAGACCGCAAGAAAAAGAAACTGGGAAACAGAAGGTAGATGCACAGATTCAACAAGTAATTGGCTTTTTGAATGAAGCTTTAAAGAGTTCTCAGGACAATACATTAAAATGGCAGAAGGAGGTTGCAAGGGTGGAAGATGGTTGGCAAATGGTTAAGGGAAAGAAAGCAAAGAAATTTGAGAAGAAATCTTTTGCAATGGTCCTTCGGTCTCAGATGAAGGGAAGACCAAGTACAGCTCCAATCCTGTGACTTGTTAATGGGTTTCTTTTAGGGGTTGATGGTGTTTAGGTTGGTTTTTTCATGGATTGCTAGTGGAGTTTTATTGTTGTAATGATACTTTGTCTAAGTTGTTTAATATGAATAGGAGGCAGGGCTAGGGGAGTTGATAGAGGAGATTTGTGATGTTGGAAAATGGCTTTTAAATGATGTTGTAATGCAAAATGATATGTAATCTAGTTTTTTTAATTAATAAAATTAACTCTATTGCCGACCAAAAATATATATATAATATATAGTATATATTATTTATATACTATATAATGTACAATATAAATATAAATATAATATAATATTTAATATAAGTATATAAATACTTTTATATATTATATTGTTATATTATTTTATAATAAATAATTTTTAAATAGAAATGTAATAAATAACATTATATATAATATAATATAATTGTATTTATGATATGGATAATTTATTTGTAATAAAATTTTATTAATTTATCATGCCTACTTCTAAATAGAAGTTAAACAATCTAATAAAACCAACGGATGCTTAGCATTAGATTAGAAAGGTTGTGTTTGGTGGGTTCATTTGCTATGTAGTAATTAATTTGCACAGAATTATTGGTGGAAAGAGAGGATAATGTAGGTGAATATGTATTCTAACAGGACTTTAATTAAGGCATTGTAATGTTCCATGTAGCATACGAAACCCCATAATGAAAAATATATATATATATATTTTAAAATCCATTAAATAATTGTTTTTTTCTCTCACATGTATATTTGTCAGTACATGAGTTGGAGGGTGAAAATTGAGGATCCCAAAATACAACGAGGAGATATTTCTTGAGAGCAACAACAACATTAATGTTGTGGACAACGCTAAAAGGGTATTTAATGAGATGTCGATGTGAATATTTTGTTGAAGAAACTTCAAAGAGGGAACACCTTTGGTGTAATTAATGTATTTAATTTAAAAGCAACATTGTGTTTTGGTAGATGTTGCCATATGGTTAGCTCAATTGATCAAATAAAATCAAAATAGAAGCAATTAGGATCTTCAAAACATCAAATCAAAGAACCTACAAGATAATGATCAATCAAATGCCATATTTAATGAAATTAAATTTAACAACACCAAAAGACACAATTCAAAGCATTAAACATAAAATTCAAAGCAATTGAACCTAATTAATGATGCAAACCTCTCAATCCCATTGTGGATTAATGCGTAAGTGTGAGATGGATGTGGATTGCTCAGTTTTATGCATTATCCATTGTTGCAAAAGCTTGATTGGAGATGGTTGATTCACAAAGGATGCTCTAGAATGCTCAAGAGATGAGTATGAAATCATAGAGAGTAACTTTGCTATGAGGATTATGAATAAAATTTATGTTAAAATGTGAAGTATTTATAGATTTTAGGAATTATGATCAATGGTGAGGATTGAAAATGATAATCAATGGATGAAATTGAATTGAGGATGTGAGTGTGGATCAAGGATTAATCAAGTGGTTGATAATCGATGAGGCATGGATCAAGGATTGGATTAATGGTTCATAATCCATGAGAGACTCAACAATATCCTTTAATTTTAGGAATTAAGTTGGAGATATTTCAAGTTGGAGAATTTTTTTTGAATTTGAAAAGAGAATATTTTGTGTGGAATATTCTTTATGCAAGTAGGAGGATTGAAGAAAAATTAGTTAATTAAACAATTCATGAAATCATTTAATTGTGCAAGTTGGAAGAATTTAGACCTCAATGAAATAATTGGGAATTATTTAATCAAGAGGGATTATTAGTGCTTTCATTAAATAATTTGACATTATTTAAACAAACGGGGAGAAAATGATGAATTAATCAAATAACCTTAGTTATTCAATTAATAAGAGAATAAAAGTGAATTTAACTAAATAATTGGACATTATTTAATTTAATAGAGGAATTAGGTGAATTATGAGCTAAATAATGTTAATAAACAAAATTAGGATGTATAATATACGAGCAGGACATTTTTAGGTGTCTACATTTTTCCCCTCTTTGAAGAGAGGTACCATTTGCATTGATTCAAATAATTGATGTTGCTTAGATTTAAAAAAAAATTGTTTTTTTCTCAATGCCCCAACATGCCCTAGCATACAAAGGAATGGTGGTGTGTTGCCCCCTTGAGAGATCGAGCAAAAAAAACTAATTTTCAGATTGAGATTGTGACATGATGATGAGACCATATCTGCTTAATAGAGGATGAAAAATAAGTCCTAAGAAGCTTAGATATCCAATGTAGACAGATTTTATAATGTATACACACTCATCAACTATGGATAGACTCATATGTATTTTTATGTATATCACACAGATTTGATACTTGGATAGAAATGTTAGTATTGTAGTATATGAAATTGTATACCTTTACAATTTCACACTATGTTTGGGTCCCTTAATTTATTGGACTTAATTAAGCTTCTAATTTACCAAATTATGTTTCTAAACTATTATCCCTATTTTCTAGCTCCTTAAAGTACTCCAAGATGATGTTTGAATGAAGAAAACTTGTTATTTTGGCCTTATTTATCAACCAAGGTTCCTTAAGTAGCTCTTAGATTCTCTCAACTTCTTTAAATTGGGTCAAACTACACTATGTTCTCTCCATTTATTTTCTAGATCACTCAACCTCCTCCTTTATCTCCTCAATTGTTGTCCACATCATTAAATTATTATTATATCCTTAAAACTATCCATAACTCCTTACTCCATACTCACAGGGTATGTGGAAAAGGTCTTAGGAATGATTAAATTCCCTAGAAGGGCATAGGAGAAACTTTAGGGTTGAAGAATGACACATGTTTCATGTTTCAAAACTTCTTTATGTTGATCCTTCTCACCCCTTCTTTATGTTATTAACATTTTCGTCTATGTTTCTTTATGGTTAGCATATTGTGATGTTTATTACTCATTAGGACCTCTTGCATTGCCATCCTTTTGGTGACAATCCTCTGATATTTGATGGTTTTTCTATTATCCCTACATTCTCTTAATTGCATTACTATGGACCGACCTATGAGGCAATCATGTATTATGGATTATAAATGGTAGGGAGATATATTCTTCTCTACTTTGTATGCTTTTTTATAACAATATAGCCTTGACTATCACACTTCAACCCTCCTTATGGTTATCACTTCCTATCACTTGATAATACACAATCCTCTTTTTCCTTGAAGGCAACAAGGATTTAATCAAGATAATTCAATTCATTTTCCATTGTAATAAACCTTGTGATTTTTCCATTCACACCTTATGGACTATATGATGCATTATGTTCTTTTATTCATAGATGCCACTTTCACGCATAAGACTAGGTTTTTTCAAGCTTTGGAAAGGACCATCAATAATTTTCTAATCACATAATAGCCTTTTAAGTGCTTTTGAAAACTCATTTATTTTGATGATCATCATTGTGATTGTCCACTAGATGTCCAAGATAGAAGAAAAGATAGTCATGCCCACAATCATACTAAGACCAATCAAATAAGAATTTTTCCAACCACATCACACTAAAATGCATTCATTCCATAATCCATAATCAAAAAATGAATTATAGTTATAACAATGCCCTGTAGATGTTGACCTTTAGCATTGTTTGAAAGAAAATAAAAAAATTCATCACTAAGGCACTATTCACTCATTGGGAAGATAGATAATGCATATATATTGTAATCATGGGGTCCATGAGATAGTTCATATGCCTTATATTTATCTCTATCATTAACACCTCTCTCTCATTGCATGGTTAGAACTTTGCATCTATTTAGATAATTCCTCCATTCCTTATCTAGACTATCATTTAAACTTTTTAACCTACTATCATCAATGAAAACTATCCTTTTCCAATCGTGAAATATGAATATACCTATGTTTTTCATTCTCTTTTCATGAGAATACCATGCTCTATATTTTGATTCCTTTATTTCTTATGATCTTCAACCATTATGTGAATATTTAAGCATCCCTTAGGTCATATTTGACTGATCTGTCACCCTACCTTCTAGAGTTTATTTTGACTCTCAACCCTATTAAATGTCAACTTTTCTCTTTATGACTCTTGTATACCCCTCTATGTATACTATCCACTATACATAAAATATTTATTTTACTTTGTGTCATGACACTTAGGTCTACCCTTGCATTACAATGAAATGAATTGTTGTATCTCCTACATTATCTATTATGTCTATGTTTAGGCGTTATGTGCATGCTAATCTTACTATGTATTATGAAAGTCATTTTACCTTTTTAAATATTCTTTTAAACTATGAACTATCCTCTAAATCTATGATGATACAAGAACCCCCTATGAGTATCAATAGATCTATTTCTCTCTCACCCCACCATATAAAGAAAATTAAGATCTCTTTTTGAAATTTTGAATATTCCCCTCATCACTATACCTCTTTTCTTTAACTATCCTTTATGACTATCTATCATATGAAAAGTGTGGGATGAATAGGATATGATAACTATATTTTAAGAAAATTGTCTTCAACTTGCTTAATCACTATCTTCATGAGTAGGTACATGGAAAATTATATATTACCACCCTTTAAATAATTTCATTACCTTATCATATTTCATGGATTTTCATATAACCATTATTCCTCATAATAATTTTCCTCCTAGATTGTAGTGAAATGGTTAGAGGGACCTCAAGGTAGGTAGAGGAGACGAGAGGGGAGCAGAGGAGGATGTGGATGATGAGGACCACCCTAATGATGAGGGTGATATATAGGTGCAATTGGCCTTGGTTATAGCAGAAAGAGATTAGCTCAGACAGGAGCAAATTCAACTGATGGGGGAGAGAAATATGGCATGCGCAAAGGTGGTCCATCTATAAGGATTATTAGATGATGTTGGAGGTGGGATGGAGGGGTACACCTTTCTCTTATGACCTATGGGGAATAGTGGCCCAAGAACATGGAGATATCATGAGGCTATGGCAGAAGCGGGATGTTGCTTGATAGGCTATAGCTAGTCAAGGATTGTAGGACATAATTTTTGATCTAGTTTATGTGAAATGATAGATGCAACGCTATCAGACACTCTATGAGTGGGAAGTGTCACTCGAGTAGAGAGAGTCAAATTTTATGGTGAGCAACAAGTCTCACAGATCGACTGTTGAAAAATGACGTGTTTTCTTAGCTTAATACTCTATAAAACTTTAATATTGCTGATCTAAGTAAGATTTTTCTTTGTTACATATATTCTTTGTGGGTGATTATCTTGATTAATCCATTTTACTATTGTAGAATGTAGACAGAAGTTGATAGAATAACTAGACAGGATATTAGAAAGATTACACAAGATATACCGTGGAGAAACCCTTTCGGGAAAAAACTCCACCAAGAATTATTCTATTATTCAATCTCTAAAATAAAATAGCTCTAATTCTTGCTTGAGAATGTTTCTTCTATCTTTACCAATCTTCTTCACACTTGCAAATAATAATTATGAAAACTCTCTTCAACTTTAATGAGATATAGAGACAATATGCAACCTTGTAATCTCCAAATGGTGATAATAATAATGCACAAGCTCAAGCCCTTGAAAAGGTATGCCATATTGCTTCAAGTTGAGTTATTCTATGAAGACTAAAGCTTACAACATGTGCTTCATGCATTTGGGCATCCTAAACTGAAGCTACAACTCATCCTTCACTTTGGTGATAATTCCAAAGCTCCTCCTCAAAGATGGTGCCCAAAAGTAATCCTACTTAACTAAGCCTTTAGAAATATCTTATCATGAAAGAGAGGTAAATCCAAGAAAGCATCTTGGGTGCCCAAGTTGGCTCCAAGTGATTTCTAGTTAACTAAAACGCTTACTCAACACCGTCCATACAAGAATGGTCATTCTCGTTAATTCAGAGGTCCTCGTTATCCATTATGCAACCCAATGTTATTAGCCATTCCAAGAATCAGCGTAATCTAATATACAACTAAAACCAATCCAAAGACAACCTGGAACCATAACTGAAACTAAACTGTTCAAAATTGAACTTAAATTAAACTAAACTAACCAACTAAACTAAACTAATTCAACTCCGAATCAACAACCGGAATCAACTAACCAAATCGATTGAACTTCTACATGCAACATCAAACCCTTAACCCTGTGATCTTGTTACGTATCTGTAGCGTTAATTGTTACTTCATATAGTTAACTAAACACATGGGAGCCCACTCAGGGTGCCCATGTGCCCCTGCCATTAGGAACCCACCACATGCCCCTCACATGCTCCCTTACATTTAGAATTAATTACAATTTTAATAATCACATTGTCATCAAATATTAATCTCATCCTATTCTTAGTGTTGTTGAACACATTCCAAGATTCTAGGAGATACATGAAATAATTAATGTTTAGGATTTGCAATTAAATGGCATCCTATTTCCAACATTCTCCCTCTTAACATTATACATTGCAATTATTCTAAACAAGGAATAATAAATTTAAATCAAGATAGGACCCAAGGCCACCAAAATCTATGAGAATCATCCATCCATCTCCCATTGTTCCAACCTTGCAATTAAAACCAATAATTTAACGGCAGATGAAAGCACAAACTCTAAGAGGCAAGGGCAGCCATGTACTTCTTTTCTATGGTTGACAAAGAAACGCGCTACTTACTCATCCAACTAACCCCAGCTCCAAATAGCATATATAACCACATTTGTCACCGAACGGCCCAAATCTCTACCAATCAAATCAACAAACCCATGTATGTCTAATGATCTATTCATAATATCAATAATATTAGAGCCATGATAACTAAACAATAATCTGAAAACTCTCATAAATATCTAAACACCTCTTATAGCAGTCTAATGTCTTTACCAGGTTAGACACAAACTCAGTATAACTCCATTGCTTGAAGTATCTGGTCTCAGATAAACCAACAGATACATTATTAAACTACCAATTGCATTAGCATACGAAATTTCAAACATTTCCTCAAAATCAAAATCAGATTTAGGACTCATATCTAAACTTAACTTCGTGCCAACTAGTAAAGGAATATTAACCAGTTTTCATCATTCCGTATGTTAAATTCTTTTCAAAATAGTATCAACATAATTACTCTAACTTAAGCAAAGCTTTATGTTACCTCTATCTCTACTGATCTCCATACCGAGGATATATTTTGCAGCCCCTAGATCTTTCATCTCAAATGTGCTCTAGAGTTTTGCTATCAATTCTCTAATCATTACCTTGTTGTTACTAATAAACAACATGTCATCAACATACAAAATAATAATCAAAATTTTTTCATCAATATTTTTTATATAAACACAATGATCTTCCTCACTCCTAACATAACCAATTTTTAATGCAAAAGCATCAAACTTCTGGTACCACATTATGGGTGACTGTTTCAATCCATATAAAGATCTCTTTAACCTGCAAACCAATTCTTCTTTTCCTTTTACAACAAAACCTTCAAAGTTGTTTCATATAAATATCCTCATCAAGATCCCCATGTAAGAAAGAAGTTTTCACTTCCATTTTCTCTATCTCAAAATCATAAGTAGCAACAATAGATAAAAGGAATCTAATAGAAGTTAATTTAATAGCAACAAGAGAGAAGATTTCATTAAATTCAATTCCCTCTCATTAGGAGTAGCCCTTGGCTACTAATCTAACTTGAACAAATCATTAAAATAATGATCCATTTTTCCATGGTACATTTAGCCCCCACTTTAGTGAGAGGATGAACTTGCTTCAAACTCACACTAAAGTAGCCATGCATATCGAGAAGGATCCAAATGCACTTATGTTCGAAAGATGGAATGACAATGATCAAGGTGATCAACTTCGGGACGAAGACCCCATGAAAACTAAACATAAGAACAAAGGAAGGTATGTGAAAGAAAGAGAAAAAGGAAAAGGGCCTATCGCTTCATCATTTGTTTAGGCAGTTGTGAATCGACCTAGGTTGTTTGTCCAAAAATAAATGGTTACCTACTCGGGGTGCTAAAACTCATATCCAATACTAGGAGAAGACCCAAGAGGTGAAATGCATATGCTAGTTGGTATCCACTCACAAACACATAGGTGGCTATGGGTAAATTTGTGCCACAGAATGGGCTTCCCGCTCAACCATATCAAAGTTATACCTCCTGATAACTTTAACAAGACACCACAAAGGAAAAGATTGGTTTTTACTTCATAAGGAAATCAAAGCTTCATATTCTTTAGAACTCATGAACAAGTGCAAAGGTACCAGAGGCATGCAAGTTGTGTAATGCGAGGTGGCAAAGATGTAAAATGTAAAATGAAAAAATGAAAAAGACATTCAAAGGATTCTTGTTAAGTTCATGCAAGGTCTGTCACTTACGAAACATTGTGTCTAACATCTCCAAGAGAGAACCAATCAAAGAATAGTATATTCACAACTTAGGGGATGCAGGTGTGTCACATCAGGCCACCAAGAGAAATGTAATATGCTAAGATAGATCAAACTTATGAAGGACATCACACCCAATATCATCCATAAAGTAACAAACACATCATATAAATGACAAGGCTACACCAAGAACCAAGAATGAATGAAATGATGCCAATGTATGCCACCCACTTTAAATGAATTGCTACACACTATTCTGTGAGAAATCACTTTAAAGTAATGAAGGAAAAATGCAAAAAGAAAATAAGACATTAGAGCCAACTTGGAAAGCCCCTATGCCAAGTCATATGTTTCCAAGTAAGACTTTGTCATGTAAATGAAAAAGAAAACAAAAGAGGGTTTCTCAGAAAGAACACACACAAAAATAAGTGGATCTATGTACTTGGATTTAGTATGTTCATTGTTGCAATTTGTTTATGAAAGATCTCATAACTATCATCATTCCCCAAAGCATGTAGAACTGGAAGAATGACACAAAGAGAGTGAAAACAAAAGAAAAACAAAGTATTTTTTGGGTCAACATGGAAGAGACATTATGGTCTAAACACTTTGCATCGTCTCCAAAAGGAAAACACAAGAGAAAAGAGAAAAAAGGAAAAAGAAAAGGAAAGCTTTTGATCAACATGAATGACATTTTGAATTCTCAATGCTTTGTGTAATCCCCAAAAGAAAACACAAGAAAAGATAAAAGGGAAAGGAAAGGGATTATCAACATGGAAGAGACATAGGGCATCTCAATGCTTTGCATCATCCCCAAAGGAAAACACAAAACAAAAGTGAAAAACAAAATGTAAAATGTACAACATATAGAAGAATAGAGGTACAAATAGAGGAAGTGCACAAAGAGAGAGAGAACATCAAACGCACATTACAAGGGAACACGATACACACATACAAGCACACCAAAGGAAATAATAAGAAAAAGGAATGTGATAAAATGTACTATGGGATCATAGAATAGTAGTTGGTGTCAGTGAAGTGACACTTGTTTAGTATGTCCTTCAATGTCCAACATTCATCAGTTTGGTGTCGAAGAATATGATGATATTTGCAATATGGTATGTTAGAATCTTTAGGATAGATGACCAACCTATTTGAAGGTGGTAAGAGTATAAGGCCTCTATTTAAGAGCATCTAGAGTCTCCTTTCACATTTAGGTGGTGGATGGAGAGGAAACTTTAGTTTCTTCAAATTGTAAGGTCATTTTCATTTACTAGTTTCTCCTTTTTCATGGATGGAAGGAGGAAGAGGACCCATGGGGATCCTAGCATCCTAGTCATTAGAAGCAGGTAATGGTTGTTCACATGGAAGGAGGACATCTAAGTCAAAAGGAGAATCAAAGATCACTATACCATCATCTTGAAGTCTCCAATATTCAAAAGGACACTTGTTGTCATGAGGAGGATCTTTATATATCCTAATCTTGTTGTGTTTTCATCTGTTGATCTTTGTTCTAAAATTTGGTAAATGTTATGCTCAGTTGTTGTGTCACAACCTTGTTTGCTTCAGATAGTAAAGCCTTTTCCATATGTTTCTTCAAGGTTGATTGGTGTGTTTGTAAATTTGTTATTATAAAATGGTTGAGGATGTGGTTGTGTAGAGGAACTAGGTCCACCTATGGGAGGGAACTTAGGTCTAACAATCATTTCAAGATGTAAATAACCAAACATGTCAGGAGGTGGAACAGTAGGAAGATCTTGTGACTTCATGGATGGGTAAAAGGTTGCATTGGCTTCAAGGTTTTTAAGGCATGAATTTAAGAACTTGGTCATGCTATCATCTTCTCCAATGATGTCTACAACATGAGGAGGACATTCATTTGGAGTTGAAGGAGCATGAGGAAGCTCGAGGTCATTAGGATCACAACCAAAGGCACAATTGGACATGTCTACTAAGGATTTCAATGAATTCCAAAACTTATTAAAGTAGAAATCCATGATGACAATGAATAAAAGTAAACTAATATGCAAGAAAGTGTATAAAATAGAAAATTTGGAAAGTATGACAAAAAGTAATAACAACAAACTATGATGCAAAAAATACCAAGAAAATGCTTGAAAAAGCAGTTGAAAGTGTGCAGGTGGACTAATTCGCCCAAGGTGGTGAATGAGCCCAGGTATGGATTTTTTTATGTTTTTTCATAAAATTTAAAATGATTTCAATTCTTTTCAGATGTAGAATGAGGATGCAAATGCAAATTTTCAAGTTTTTTAATGATTTGATATGCAAAAATGAAATCTAAATGATTCTTTCACTAATGCAATTTGAGAAACCCTAGGATGCAAAAACAAAACAAAACCTAATTGAATGTTGATGCAAAGGAAACCTAGGATGCAAGATGCAATTGAAATAAAAAATATGATGTGTTCAGTATGTAGGTTCACCAAACTGAACCATCGATTTTGGAGGGGTTGTTATGGACTTCTCTTGAACTCTTAGGATCTTTCACCTAAAAGGAGAGATAGATCCCTAAAATTGAGGTGGTTCACTCAATTAAAGGAATGCAAGATGGAATTAAGACTAAATGTAATGATCTAAATGCATCTAAGCTACGCAACTGGTTTATTATGAATGCAAAACTAATGAAATGTGTAATGTTTGAAAACATAGTGAGGTATGCAAGAATGAGTTCTAAAATATGAACAAACACAAATAGAACTGAAAGAGGTTGAACAGAGTTCACCTAGGAATTGGATTTTGAATCTGGAAGGCTCTAACAACTGGCAGAAATCATTGTAAATCACTAGTGGGACTCATTCGCCACTGATGGTGAATCAGTCCTATTACTGACAAAAACACCTAAAACTGCTTTCCAATAGTCAAGAATTGGATTTTGACAAAATAAAAAATTTCAGCCCTCAAGTGAGACTCATTCACCACTGATGGTGATTCATTCCTCCTCCAAAACTATCAAAAATCAAAGTTCAATTCTATAGCTCCAGATCTGTACTTGTCTTCTTGTCAGGTTGACGGAGTCAAATCTATAAAAAAAACTGACTACAGGTTGTCTCCAAGCTTGAAATAGGGTTTAGTTGACTTGAAACATTGTGTTGACTTCTTTTCCAATTTTCAACAACTAATTTCTTGAAAAATCTACATACAAAAGTCTGCAAACACACATGCAAAAGGAGGGAAATGGTTAAGGGTTAGAATATACGGATTTGCCTTGGTCAAATACCACTTTGGTAATCAAACCCTTAATAAAGAAACGAAATAAAATGAGCAAATAATGATGAATAAACAATATGAAAATGTCCTAAACTCACCAAAAAACTTGTTGAAAAGGTCTAAAGATATGCCAATGGTTGCTCCAAGATGCTTGATGTTTGCTTGATTGAATGATGCTTGAATGTAATTGAATAAATTAGTGAATGGGCGAACTTGATGAATGCTTGAATGAATGGGGGTTGAAATGAGAAGAAAAACACTTATTTATACATTTGTATTCCCTAATAACCCAATAATACCTCATACCAGGCCAACATAAGGTCTTTTTGAATAAAAACCCGAAAGGAATTTTAAATTATTTTGAATTTGGAGCCAAGAGGAACTCATTCGCCACCCATTGTGAATGGGTCCCACCTTGGGCTTGTAAGTGGATGTCGGGAATTAACTTGCATTTAATGTTGTTTGTCAAGTTTACATTCAAAAATACACTTAATTAAGGGTAAAAGTATAAATTTGTGACACTCTTTTATAAAGGAAATGGCCAACATTGATCCAACTTTTAAAATTGAATCACTCAAAACTGATATATATGTTTTGAATTTTGAAATGATGTAAACTAATAGAATATTTGTTTTAAATAGTATATTTTATGTTTGTATTTTTTGAAAATATTAAAAAATTATTTGAATATTGTTTTTAATAAATTAACAGTATAATTTAGTTGCTAATAAAATGCTGAAAAATGAAGCTACATGAGACGTCAACCTTTATATAGTAACCTTTATATAGTAAATTTTTTTTTTTTCCTTCAATTTTTTTGTGTGTATTTATAACTTGAAACTTTAGGGCATAGATATTATTTTTTCCAATTTTGATAAATATATATTTTTAAATAAATATTAAAATTTGTGCATATTAAAACTTAGTTGTTTTTAGTTGATGCCAACTTTCATATTAATTATTTATCTAAAATATAAAATAAATTACACCACCTTGATATAGATTCTTATGTCTAAGGCATCATTTTTTTTTCATTTTTTTTTAAAAGGTTTTATTATTTTTCCTTGACATGGTAATCAACCTAATGTTTTATGTTGATAACCTACATTTAGTAAAAATAAAAAGAAAAATATAAATAATAATTAAACTATTAAAATATATAAATTTTTGAAAACTAAACTTAGGGATCTAAAAAGGTATTTAGCCAACAAGTTTAGTTTGAAAAGTTGTGGACATATATAACTTAGCTAGAATGAATCTTACAAGATCATTTATTTGACCAAAATTATTTTTTAGTTAAAAATACTTAAATTCACTTGTGCTGATAAGTTGGTTGAAAGTGTGACACAATGTTGTGTTGATACCCTTAAGTCTTATGAGTGCATAAAGGGGTCAAATAAAGCATAAGAAAGGTTTAAATAGTGATAACAAGCCTAGAAAAGCGTGAAATCTTGTTACAGGATTTTAAAACACTTTAGAATAGGACTTGACAAGTGACGAAAAGGTGATTTTTAGGTGAATTATAATAAGAAGAGTCTAGAAAAGTGTAGAAATGTGTTACAACACTTCAGAACACCTTCACAAGACATCATAATTTGAATATTTAGGACCTAATGTGAATGCATAACTTACATTACAACATTAAATCAAAGCAAGATAGGTCAAACATCATAGGAGAAAGACCTAAATAACCATGAAAATGTTAATGATCCATTTTTCTATGGTACAACAGATTCTAGAGGCAAGAATTTTGTTAGGACGACTGTGCATCAAATAGACGTCAGTGTATCGCACAAATGTCCATGTATCGCGTGCACATCCCTGACAAAAATTCCTCTACCAACACTAAAAATAAGCGCCAAGTGGATGGGGCATGGAATGAGGACATGGATTTACTTGGTCGTATTTAATTTTTCTAAGGTGGAGGGTATAAAAGGGGAATGTACAAGGGGGTGCAAATTTGCTCCTATACAGTGAGTACTATCTACATAACTATATAGTATTTGAGGTAACAAAATTGAACCCCTTGATGTTTGTGGGGGATTTACAAGTCAGAGCACTATCATCCTAATTTAGGAATGAATGTTTTAGGGGTGAACTTATGGAGGAATATGAGTAGAGAGAGAAATATAATACTCTCCTAGTAAGGAAGGAATCAAAGAACCCTAATGCCATCATAAATGAATGGAACTATGTAACTTCTCGAGTACAAAGAACCAAGATGAAAGATCATGCGATTGAAGACGCGGGAAATTGTGGATGATGAAGGGGATAGCATTCATGGAGTAGGCATAGATAATGCAACTTCACATTAAATTGATCCAACATATGAATTATTAAAAAAGGTACATCCAAGATTTTTGGTCCAACTTGGACATGAAGGGTCAAGGTACCAATGGTAGCATAAGTAGAACTATCATGTGTGCTTACCAAAACCTTTTATTTCTCATACTTTCCTTTGTACAAATCATGTATGTAAAGGAACTCTTATGTGATTAAATTCAAAAAGACTACTAGATCAATGAGTACTTCCTATCTGGGTTTGTCATCAATTCGAGCGGTAATATAAAGAGGCCCATCACATGAATGAATAAAGGCATTGATATCAATGGAAGTAATATTTGGAAGGAATTTAGGCTTTTCTTAGTGGTGAAAAATATTTATCATCATAACCAAATTATCCAATGGTTTTATTTTATGATCAAAGGTTATGAAATTAGGTAATATATTGATAGATGATTCTATATGGTTAGTGGAATGGGCAAGAAATGGATTATATATTTGTAATTTTGTACATTCAAAGGTGCCACAAATTTATTTCCCTTATCATTTACACTAGCCACATGAATAATATTAGATTCAATGATGTCTTACACTTGGTTCTTGAGATGCATGCACCACTCGATATCATACCTATAATTTTGATGATATTGACGAAAGAAATATAGGTCAAAAGGAGGTAAAGGTTTTGTAATGTCCATAGGATGAATAGGAGGAAGCTGAATCAAATTATTGTTAAGCAGTTGTAGCATAATGGAATGAAGGTATTCAAAAACTTGTGAGAATTATCAATTATTTGATTTAAATTGATATGGGTTGTAGAAAAAGGTGTTACAACCATTAATTGTGCTTCAATGTTGAAAGGAGAATCTATCTTGAAGTTTATTTTGTTTCTTAAATGATTGATAATGAGTAGTATTAGTCTTAGATTGACCAATAGGAGTAGATGAGGATATCCCTCATATCGGCTAACAAATAATTGGTAATCTTGAAGACCCATGAAAAGATATGTGAATGAGAGATATCACATCAATAGAATATTATCTCAAATGTTTGGTTGTAGTTTTTTAATGAAAGTCATTTCTCATCAGCATCTCAAAAGGGAATATGGGGTTTGAGAGAAGAGATCCTTATATTGCCCTATAATGTTAACCAATTTCTCCCTAGCTCCTCGCTTGCAATGAACTAAATCAATTAATATGACTTGAGGTCCAATATTATCTTAGAAGTGTTCAATCTCCTTTGAATACTATCTAGTAGTCTTGAGATGAAATAGGCGATCACCAACCTAGATTGAGTCAACTTAGTTTGAAAAAGTTGACTATGAGAAGTCGTTACTTTTATCCAATCAAAATCGGTCATATGGAGCCACCTCCTAGTGATCTACAGGCTCCACCACCTCATTGTCACTGAAGCATAAAGCCACACATTAGTTTCCCCGCTTCCCCGTGTATCTTAACCCGCCTGTAACTTTTATCAATGGGAAGATGAGGAAGAGCTAAGATTAGATCTCACACTTTCAACATATGCATGTATTAACACAAGATCGTTGTCTATGCATATAATCTTCTAGTACAACCAATGACCATGATTAAAAGATCTATTTATTATTACAACACATGCCTCTAAAATTCCCTTTAGTAACCTGAACTTTAATACCTTCGATCCATGCCAAAATATTTCATTAATTTCCTTCCATTTTCCAATGTTTGATCTGTTGCTCAACTAACACCATGTGGCATTCTCACTTCCCTATTGAGGCAGAGTATATATGGGTCCCCAATGGGATGGTGAGAATGATCGAGATTAACCCACGTCATACGCCTTCAACCATCAATCTCATACGAGCGGAATATTTTCTTCCTTCTACGCCCAGGTGGTCCCTCGACAATGGGACAACCATGTCATCCTGTTGCTTATGATACTATGGATGTGATGAAATACTATGAATGTTTCTATTTTCTTTAAGAAATTTGTGAATGAAAATGTAGTGATACGAACATGATGTAATGGTTTTTAGGCTAACTACCTATTTGTTTACTTGAGAGGGATTGCAAGAGTGATCCAAACACTCCAAAGAGAAAGAGGGGGGGTATCACTTGAGAGAAGCGTATAGTCTAAGGACTTATTAGTAATGCCATATGAGTACAATTTCACTACGTAAGCCAAGTTATTGGTTACCTTCGAAACGGTGTAAGTTTTTGGTCATTAGTTGTGTCTTGTGTTAAAATTTTGAGTTTTGTTGATAGGTTAAGTTTAAGCTAGTCAAACTGAATTTTGGTCAAGTTTGAAAAGAAAAATAATAAAATATTTGTTAAATATGTTATATTTGTCTATTTTTGTCCATTAAGTAATGTTGAGAGTTCGACAAGAGAAGTCGTTCATAATTGCCTTATCAATTGATCAACTTTGGTAAGTATATCAAGTCAAATCAGTCATTAATGTAATTATATTAATGGATATGAATATACAATATATACAAATAAATTCATAAGAAACAAAATAGACATATACATATACATATATATATGGGTAAATATAGGATATTTTATAATTGAATATATATAAAAATATACATAGTTTTGTAATTGATAAAAGATATATATATATATATTTAAAAATTACAATGTTTATGTATGCTACTAGCAAGTAATTTGAATTTGTTTAGAACTCTAGCCTCAAGGGAGCCATAATAAGATGCACATTATAATGGCATAAATGACATAGTATTGTGGGAGTTTCTAAAGGTTAAAGCAAGGAGTTAACTTATCATTGATCAATCAAGACAAGCCTATTTAAGGGCATAACATTTTTTAATATTATTCATTTTGATATGGGGTTATACATAGCAATTTAATTGTTTTCTCTAGCCACTAACTATATGGTCCCATGGGGGGCCTGGGCTTCTATTTCCATCGACCAGAAGGTCCCATGGGAATTAATATTGTGCTACAGGATTAATTGGAATATTTTCCAGAAAAATAATAGCCCCTACCTTTTAGGACTGAAGATTTTGAAATTAGGGTGGGGCTAGAAATTGCCCCACCAGCTTAGGAATTTTTTATGCCACTTATCACACATCTAAAAAATTAGATTCCCACAAGAAATTAAAAAAATAAAGAAAAATGACATTTATCATTGTATTTATTTGCCACATTTTTCATTCCATACTCTACACAGTTAAAAGCAGAGCACCAACGACCCTGCACAGCCAAAAGCAAAGCATCGTCGACCCTACACAAACCAACAAAGAGCATCAACAGATAGGTGCATTTGTATTTTCAATTTTAAATTTTATTTTATGAAACGTTAAATTTTATCATTGTATTTGTTTAAGTTCCAATCATTTTCTATATAAATATTGATGCCATATGAATATTTCTTCTAGATATCTCCTCCTCTACTTCTACAGCGGAATTGTCTTCATAGTCTTCTAATGGCTGGGGCATTGTTATTTGATATTTTTCACATGTCTATACATTAGAGCACTTGGTCAGCTGTAGGTTTGTACATAAAGGATTTGGGCAACACAATTTGGCTTGTTCACATCCATTCTAAGTGACCTTGGATGCAGAGCATATAGTACTATTTGATTGCATATTCTCTTCAATCACATCTATTTTTTTTCCATCTAAATGTTTAAAAACAAAGTTCTTCTCAATATTAACATCAGGCTGAAACTCTAACCACCACCTATGATCCAGTGAGAAGCTAGGGTTCATACCAATCCAATTAACTATGTAATCACATAAAACAACAAAGAGATTTATTTTAAGGAATAAAAGATCCAATCTCAAATAAAGTATATGGGTATCTTGGCAAGAATGTAAAAGCCACAATATCTTGTATGAATCTCACAACAGTTCAACACAGCTTGGCAATTAGATATCAGCAACAACTATTTGAGATGCTTCCTTATTTGTGATTTCTTTATGATGTACCCTGTTGATTCTTGAGTGTGTGAGATATATGACCCTAAGGTTAATATGCTATCTAAGCCCATCAAGATCCATGGACATGTTTCCAGTTTGCGATTGTATCAGAGAATATAGATTTACAATTGTTTGCACTAAATAAAACCAAATAAGGATTAGAAGAGATGGGGCAGAACTCAACTCTTCATCATTGGCAAAGAGAAAATGGCAGTCTTATCAATCAAATTGAAACCATTAGTGAGTCTAAGAGCATCATCTGGTGAGCAATCTAGGTTGAGATATTTTGCATCTTATAAAGAGGATGCATAATTTATCTAGCAAAGCAATCCTATGGATTCCATGACTCATTCCCGCTTAAGTGTTATCTATTGGCATTTGTGTCAAAAAAATTGAATTGTGTGGATAGGATTTTGTATTTAAAAATATTTATTTTATATCATTCTATTGTCAAAAAAATACTGATAAGTAGCATCTTACATTCATAGGATTATATACATTACAAAAAATCAATCCACCACTCAATCTCATTTACTCAATTCAACAAATCAACATCCTTCAATCTTAATGTAAAATAGTTTAATTTCATCAAATCCTCTCAAAGGCCTTATTTTCATCATTAATGGGTGATCTTAAAAGCTATTTTTAGGGGGATTAGAAAGGAACAAGCTCTATATAAATAACTGATACATTAACTACAATATAGTGGATATTTACTTTCAAGAAGACAACATTTTTTGTGAAATACTATAGGAGGGGTTTTGTCATGTTTTCACAACTCTATTATTTTCTTCATGAGGACTTTCTCCCTTTTTACAATGTCAATTATTATCTTCTCTATACTTTACTTTCATGTCCAATAAATTAAATCTTTAATGAACATCCTCACCTTTTAAATTTTAAGAATCTTTTTATGTTTTCATTTTTATACAATGATCAACATCTTCATCTATAAATTGTCATTGGAGATAAACTAAGACTGTGTACTATACTACAATATCTTCATCAGATGTAAATTATGTCATCTTTTGTATATAATTGAATGTGCTAATGCATTTACATTCCCTTAGAAAAGAACATTTTTCCTAAGATGGTTTAGACTTTGCACTCTTGCTAGAGTCATTAATTCAAACTTTGTTGATTCTTCAATCATATTACTCTTAAGATAAAACATTTACCAACAATAAATACAGAAGCTCTCTAGCAACTACTAATGACAGGTAGTAGTTATCCAATCATATCAAGTAAAACTGTGCCTATATTATAGCTATAAAAATACTATTTCTCCCAATTTTAGGGACACTAGGATTAGGTTTTAGGAATAGCAATTTAAAAAAAAAGATGATAACAAATAATTTAAATAAATAAAAATAGTTGAAAATTTTAAAATGCAATAGGGATGATATTATATTTTAATTTAAAATATATATTTAATAAGAATTTTTACCATTTTAAAAAATTATGTATCTTTTTAATTTAGATATTCCCTCCAAGTCTCTAAATGGACCCCAAAAAAACATTTTGTAGAACAGGGGTAAAATTTGTAAAAAATTGTTTAACTAAAGGTTTTTGATGTTCAAAAATGGAAAATGAAAAAAATAAAAAGAAAAGACCAATGAAATTTCACTATGAGCAGAACAAGGGAAAAAATGTTGTAAATTTATAAACAAAATACACTTAGCATTTTCTGTATTTTTTTTCTTTTATCTATTGTTTAAAGGATAAAATAGTTTTAAAAACAATGTTAAGATGATATTACAGTGATGCAATTTTAAAGAGTAAAGATACAGTTTACATATGAAACTTTATTACCTTATTAAATCATATTTGCAGGTGAGTCACAGAGTCTCTGCTCTGCACAAAGACCTACTCTATATTCTCCAAATTGCTAGAAGTCACTGAGACTACCTCTTGCACTTAAATGAGATTGTATTCAATAACCAACATTGACCCTTAACCTTTTACTATATTTGTTCTTGATGTCCTTAAACTGTCTTCAACATCTTGTGCATTTCACTCCTGCTTCTTGCTCAACCCGTGACCTTTTCAGATGGAGATCCATGAGGCCAAACAAACATGTTAGAAGTTCCCGTGTTTTCCAGCTGCACTTTACAAAACTTGTGAATCCCATACTTTTCTATGTACCTTGGGTCCAATTCTTGATTATTTTCATATTGATAGTCTTTTAACTTTGTATTTAAAGTACTGTTACATTAGCATTCTCATAGTCTTAAAGGGAAAACATACATAGATTTGCTTTATTAAATTCACCAAGTGTAGGTGGTGATCAAAGACATCAATATTGTAAAATTAACTAATTAGGAGACACATATTATGCTTCCAATTGACTGGCCTTACGAGGCTTCCCAAATGTCTTAGTAAAGATGCTTGATTCAATATTTGAGTAACAAGTGTCATGGAATTTGTGTATTTAAGTGATCCAAAAATCAACCCGAGAGATGGAAGTGAGTTTCTTTTCTTGTCAACAAGGGATAGGAAGCAGCGCTTAAAGAAATATCTACCCCATTCTACAACTAGACATCTCTCTTGATGCCTCTTTTTCTCATACTTGCAGACTTTACACCTTAATTCATACATTTCTCCACTTAAAATTTCAATGTGGTATAAGGCTCTCGATGGAAAGAGGATACTCAAGTATGAATTTTGAGGGACTTAACTTTGTGACTCAAATCTAGTCCCTAAGACCTACACAGATATTTGTTTGTATTCATTAAGAGAATGTGATGCAGTCCTTGGTTGTGATTATTGTTAGTGGTGAGTGTAGTTATTTTTGGTCGTTTATTTTTCGTTTCACAATGGTGGTATTTTTTTGTGAGGAGAGCAATTTGAGAAATAATCCAATTGAATGTATTAGAGATGGGACTGTTTTGAGTGGATGTGTTTGTTTCTTTTGAATGATTAATAAAAATTTTACACTGTGCATTATTTTTTTGCGGTTTTTTAATAATGAATAAAAGGAACCTGGCTATACACTCTTTTTACCAAACATATATTAATTTTTGAATATATATTTTATTGTAGTTCACTGCCATGGATAGGAATTTGCATTGCCCAATTCTTTCAAATCGTGGTTTTAGGAGGTTCACAACATTGCTTTCACAAAACCACATAGAAGATAAAGATATTTATTCCATTGATGGTGATCTCTTTGACTTTGTTCCAATCACTCAAAGAACCAATGAAAAAATCAACTCTATTTGTCCTCCAACTACAGAAAGGGAAAATGAAAAAAAATTCACCTCAACTCCTAATGAACAATATACTAATGTTTTTCTACAACTAAAAATCAAGATAAACCACCATTGGTTCCTCCTACACAAAAAGGAAGGACACAATGGACCATTGCAAACACAATAGTACTTATTGAAGCAAAACGAGTTGAAAAAGACATGCTATCTAATGGTGGTGCAATGAATAAAACTACAACTTTTGTTGAAAAGTGGAAAGTTGTGAAAGACTATTGTTCTTCACATGGTGTCTTTAGAACAATAAATCAGTGTCAAGATCGATGGGAACATGTCTTACCAGATTATAAAAGAATAAGGGATTTTATGAATCACATATTCTCTCTGGCCATGATAGCTATTGGAATATGAAAAGTAGAGAGAGAGCTAAAAAATACTTCCACCAAACTTTCCAAACGAGCTTATGGTTGCAATGGAGGTCAAATTTGGTAGTGATCGAGCAATTGATCTTGGTAACATATGTATTGATACTTCGGACAACAACTACACATTTGGGGACAAAAACTCCTCTCCAAGTGAAAATTTTCCTGTTGATGAATTTGATATAGCTTTTCAAAGGTCACTAAACACTAATAATGAAACGAAAAAAGGTTACATAGGTAAGAAGCAAAGATCAATATTGAAAACCAATGGTATGAAAGATATAATTTTGGAAAACAACAAATTGGTTGTTTCCACATTACAGATTGTTGAAGAGGGTCGTATGAAATGCCATAAAAAAATTATGATCTTATGGAAAGGTGATTCAAAAAAGAAGAATTAAATGATGAAAAGTTGATTAAGTTGGAGGAGCAAAAGGTTGTTGTGCAAATGAACATGGTTGCAGCCTTAAATTCTATTGGCCAAGCAATGTTAAAAAAATTTGAATCATTTTCAACTAAGAAATGATTTGTCATTTTGTTTAATGTTTGTATTTAAGTAATATGCAAACAATAATTTGTATTTCAATTGTATTTCAATACAATGAATTTTGAGGATGAATTTTTCTATTAGCATTGTTTCCAATATCTATAAAGTTTCAAGTGAAGTAGCAAAAACATTTGACATGTGAGATATTGTAGAAAATACATTGCATTTCTTTATTTTTTCAATATTGTTGTTTCTAAGGCATATATCTGTTATGTTTGTTCATTTGGCCATGCTTAGCATAAACAACATAAATAATCTACTGCCCTTTGTTGGAAGAATAATGTAGTTTTTAACATACTTCAATTCTAAAGCAAGATTAGTAGACTTAATCAAAAGATTAAGATCTTTAACAAACATATTTATTTACATTGTTAACTATTTATAAATTGAATTAGAAGACTATTTTTTTTATAAATTAACAAAAACTAAATACTATGTTATTATGGTGTATTAATTCATCTAGAAATTCAAAAACTTTTTTATTCCTGCAAAAACTTGAATAATATCAAGAAACTAGGCACAAGTTTTTCCTCTGGCATATGGTATGATTTTTTTAATTTCCAGTTTACTTTAAAAATATGTTAGGGTTTATACAAATGAAAATTTGCATCACATTTTTCAAGGATGGTATGTGACATCTTCATTTTTTACTTCATTTAAGTGCAATGTCTAGCTTGACCCCTTTGTAGGCTTGCACTGCAATACCTGGTATTATAAAAAGAATTTGATTATTTTTATTATTTTATACCTGGTATTTGACATCTTCTACAGTTTATAGATATTTTTTCAACAGTTGAGCAAGGTATTAGCTCAAGTTGAAAGGTGGATTAAAACTAATTTCCTGGTTGTAGAAATGTTCTCTGACTTTGTTGTGTTATCCTTTGCATGTTGCCACAATTTTTAAATCTTACCAAGAACTTTCAACTTTCCTAGATAAAATTTTTGAATCAGCATAAATAAATCCTAAATATTTGTACTGTATGAAAAGAAACATTCAAATGTTTTTCACTAGTAAGTTATATGGTAAAATATGACAAAAATGTGTTAATTTGATAAATGCCTTAAAATCATCTATAGAAGGGAACAAGTTTTCTCGCTTTTGCAAAATCTGTTCAAGTATTGGAAATCAAGGTTCTGCATACAGATGTTAATAGTATGGTTACAGACTTGAAGTGTTCAATAATTAACCATGTGATTTTTCCACAACCTTCTCTCACCTTGAACCAAAATCACTGAACATGGATCCATTTAGTTGTTCCTAACCTTGAGCTAAGAAATTGGATGTACAGTCCAATTTCCACCTCATGTCACATATGAACAATGACTAGAAGTAGTCCTCAACTAATCTTTGTGATTTTCAGTCAACTCTGGCATCAAACTGGCTTGAAAATGCAGCAAGAGCTTCCCTAGATGTGTGGAATGCTTTTATCAATTCTTAATTATGCTTTAAAACAAGTTTTTAAAATTTTACAACTCTTAATTTGGTAGCTTGACGTCCTATCTGCCATTATGGCTCGCTCGTGTGAACCAGAATGGCTCACTTGTGCTCAATCTCAACTTTGAATACTATCTATTGATCTTGAGATGAAATAGAATGATCACCAACCTAGATTGAGTCAACTTAGTTTGAAAAAGATGATTGTGAGTAGTTGTTTCCATTTTCCAATCAAAACCAACCATGTGGAGCCACTTCCCAATGATCCATGGGCTCCACCATCTCATTTTCGCTAAAGCAAAAGACCACTCATCAGCTTCCCCGCTCCCCCATGAATTTTAACCAACATGCAACTTTTATCAATGGGAAGACGGGGAAGGGATGAGATTAAATCTCACACTCTCAACTTGTGTTTGTCTTAACACAAATTCACCTACCTATGCACATAAGCCTTTGGTACAATGTTGACAGCCATGATTAAAAGATCCAATTGTCATTACAACACGTGCCTCAAAAATATCCTTTAGTAACCTTAACTTTAATGCCTCTAGTCTGTGGTGAAATATTTCAGTAATTTCCTTCCATTTCCTAGTGTTTCCTCTGTAGCTTAAGTGTCACCATGTGGAATTCTCCCACTTCCCTATTGAGAGACGAGAGGTATATGTGGGTCCCCAATGGGATGGTGAGGAGCGGTCAAGATTAACCCACATCATCTGCCTTCAACCATCAATCTCATTTGAACAGAATATTTTCTTCCTTCATCGCTTGGTGGGTCCCTCTGACAATGGGACATGTGTCATCCACCCACTGCCCCATGATAATATTTAAAAGAAAAAAGCATTTGAACAAGGGCATGAGGAGTGGCCAGGATGTGCTCTTTGTGATCAAACGGTTCTCATAAAATGAGAAATCTGCACATGCCAATTGTTAGTTCTAAAAATTGGTCCATGACTAGGTGAACGATGAGCGGGGACATAAAACCTAAGGATGAAACCTTAGACCCAACGAATATTTTAATGACTTGTTACCCACATAGTATAAAGGAAATGATTTTATTAAGATGACGGGATTTCTAGATTTTAGGGGTTGATCAATAGAATGATCTAAAAGGCACAAGTCATAACTTGAACAACTAGGAACTGGAAACAAGAGCTCAACAACAAAATAGAACAATAGAAAAGGATGCAAGTCCTTAAGGTCATTTGGAAAGGGTTTTAGCAACTTCATAAACCCTAAGCCATGATAACAAGAGAAAATCTAAGCCCATAAATATGAAACCAGCCAAATTTTGCAAAATTTTAGGGGGAACACGGCATTTTATAAGGGTTTCACCAAAACTCATAGAGCTTCTCAATAAGAAACCCATAAATACAAAATATTATTATCAATATTAAGCAAAAAATAATGAAGAGTGCAAGAATAAAATTAACTTATATAAAAAAATTATAGAAAACCACCTTCATCATCATTATCAACTTTTGTAATAATATTTTATGAAGTCCCATCAAGAAAAAAAAATAGTACTTTGCTTGAAACTATAGTTGAATGGATGATCAATACCAATGGTCAACGATCAAACACTAGCTCCCAATATCTGATACCATAAAATTCCCCCAAAAAACTTAATTAACATAATAAATAATTTGTAGATCAAAATAACCCATAAAAAAAAGCATGAGATGGTTCATTGGAATTTACAGCCAAACTATATACTAAAACTTAAGAAATCCAAATATCTACAAATACCCATCCTATGGAAGAGTATCAAAACATGGGAAATCCAAATATCCAAATGTCCATCCACTAGATAGGGAAACATGCATTCCAAGAACAAAAAAATTAAAAATGCTTATGATTTGGAGTAATCCACAATGAAGGCAAAATAACTATAGTGCAACACCACCCATCTTCCCCAAACCTACAAAATGGGTGTTAATTATATTTAATAAAGAAAGCTAAAGTTATATATTTGCCAATTATTATGGTTTCTACATCCAATAGTAGGATTAAATAATATTAGTGAATGTACCATGGATAGGCCTTCCTAGCAGAGATTTTGATTTTAGTTAACAACCTATTATAAATTCTAATTGAATTTAGAGAGAATCTAAAACCAAGGATAACATTTTTGTATTTTAATGTCACTCCTAATTCATCCAAATAGTCTACATGACAATAGCAATGTCCTTAATCAAAATGATGGAAAACAAAGATAGAGAGAATTTTTAAAGACTAATTTTTGGGATTCTAAAGGTACCAAAACTAAAGTGGTTTAAAAATGAAGGCCTATGACTACTCAACGAAAATCATTGGTTGTCATTTGATGTTTGTTTTCAAGCATGTGGTGAGGAATGCTCAACTTTCTAAAAGTTGTTTTTATCGACACGAGTAGATAATAACATAATTGTTTTAGAATGAAATAACAAAATAACAAAATTGAAAGATCCAGTCGCATATAGATTTCTAAAAAATAAAACACACTATAACCATGGAAAATGACTTACCTTAGGATTCTACCCAAATTATGTCCTGATGTCAGTGATGTCAATGAGAGAAAATGGGTAGAGTTTGCAAGAAAATTTTACGAAACCCTACCTGAGCAGATTTTTTCAAATGAGACGAACCAAAACCAAAATCCCTATTATTGCTACTTCAATCTACTAACAGTAAATGAAAACTGGATCTACAAATATATGGGTTTTAGGGCTATTGAAATCCTATTTGATTGTTCTTGCAACCTTTTAAATAAAAATATTAAATACAAGATAAAATTTATTTTCAAGTGTAAGATTGCTTTCCCAATAGCCTCAAGATGGTTGGATGGTGGCCTAAACCTATTTTGAGGTGTGAGACAGGTTTACGAATGAATTGTAGACTATAATTCCACAAGGGAAGCCTATCAGCTAAAAAGTTAATCTAGTGGCATTTTAAATGATGGCTAGTGCTATGGATTTTACAATTATGAATGTAGTAATTGAGATTTTATAGAAAAAAACTTTGAACACTCAAAGGTTGGAGTTCAAACAAGATAAGAATGGAGTATGCAAGGCATGAGTTCTTATTAATCTAGTTTCATTTAGTAATCTATTATTTAATAGTTACATAATAGTCCTTCTCTAAAATAAAGGAATATGTTTTTAAACACATTTCTTGGTTTTCTATTGATGAGCTTATTTTAAAATGCTCTTTCACTTATTTATTCTATGCAATTTTTTGTATCACTATTTAATCTATCCTCATGGTGTTTTTGGCTTGGTGTTATTGATAAACATTTTTTTATTGACTCTCATGTGATAGAGTATTTATAATTTCATTTATAGAAATCTTCAAAGAATAAATAATATTGAAGACTCCAATTAACCTTTAAGATACAAATTCTTTGTTTCTTTTCAGTACTAAATTTAATTTTGTTACTATTCTTTCAATTTTCTCTAGAATTAGGAGATGATATGATATTATTAGATGATAAATGAATACAAATGAATTCCTTTAAATATTGGTATATGACATCAAATTATGAAAATATGTGATTAGTTGGTCTTGAATACAAAAGGTAAAGGAGACCAATTTACCAAGTTTATAATTTTAAATATGACTTCAAGAAGAACAATTTCATGTTTCCTAGGACATTCTTTTTACTAGATACCTAGTATAAGATAAAAAAAAAAAAGACTTTTTTTTAGGACATTCTTTTTACTAGATACTTAGTATAAGAACAAAAAAGACTTTACATGTCAATGGATTCTATCTAGGATTAGTGTTTAGATGGCCATGATAATTAGATAAATAGACTCAATGTATTAGGCATGAACCTTATGGACATAATGTCCCCAACAAAATTCTCATTAATGAAAGGTGGTGGATGGTCCAAATGAATCCTATAGTGATTATCTCAAGGAATTCAAGTAGGTTAGGGAATAAGGACTTTTCCCTCCTCTCTAAGAACACTCACCAACTACAAAAAGGAATGGGTACCACACCCTTTACCCTTTATATAGTAAGTCCATGTAGGTTAAACTCTAGAGACTAGATTTGATTAGGAAAAAATAAAGTAAACCATATTAGATGGTGGTGGTGTTGAACACAAATACATTGAGGGGAGAGTGAATCAGTATATCCTTTAAAATTTTGATTCTAATCAAAATAGTTAAGCACTATTATACTTCAATGAGGAATTGGGGACAACAATGAAAACACACACACTAGATTTACATGGAAACCCTAAAGGGAAAACCCACTATGAGAAAAGTTGTTTTGATCTACTGCCCAAATCTAGCCTCACAAATAAATATCATATAGTACATATGATTTGCAAGAAAAACCCATGGGAGACATCAATCCCCTAAACAATCTAATAGGCATCAACCTTTTTGAGATAACAATCTCACAAGTTGAGAACCAACTCAGAACACAAGAGGCACCAACCTCACTAAAATAGTGGCTTCAACTATAAACTACAAGAGGTAACAACCTTTATACAAAAATATGAATTACAAAGTACAAGAGATCCCTATCATGTACTTACAGAGTGATTTTGCAATTCTACTTTATCAATTTAAGAGCTACCATACATGCTCTACTCACCATCACCTAATAATTCTTTGACATGAAGAATTGATCATGAATAGCTTAGCCAAATTACATAATCATAGACAAACACAAAATTGTATTGTCACACCCACATGTACAATGATGCAACAATTTTCATAAATACTAATCTAGGGTGATAGATAATACAACTTTGTCAATCCAACTCAAAATTTAGATATGTTGAACAAGAACAAGTCAACCTGGGAAAATATTTCCAAATGTAACCATGTTGGCCTATGCAGAGCAGAGTTCAAAGCAGAAAATAACTATTGGAATACATTTGAATCTCATCCATTGATCTTCAATCTTCATGAAAAAATGAACCGCTCACATTTAAACCTCGAGTGAATATTCTGTGTTGAATAGTCTATGGGTTGTTTTCAGTTTTGGTCCCTAATTTCCATTCAAAAACTTACATCCTATATCGGAAAAGACTTGCAACATACAATACCAAGAACACGTGTTGCCATATCATACCGTCACAGACTTAAAAATTGTCACAGCATATCAAAAATACATTGTCGTAGTAACCATTGATCTAAAACACCATATGTGTTGTTCGTTGATTGACTAATATCATCTTATACACATGTCACTATATCTCATTATTGAAGACATAACCTTATCAAAGTGGTTCGATAATGCGCTTGTACGGTGACCGTTGATTTGTTGAAGAAACATATATGTTGTTCGTTGATCTCACTGATATCATCCTAGACATGCATCATCGTACCGCATCAGCACAGTTTTAATATTGTCATAATGGATTGGAAATGTGCTTGTGTGGTGACTGTTGATATGAAGCACCATATGCACTGGTCATTGATCTTACAAAGCACTGCAAATTACCCCAAGCCGACGTAATCCCAAAACGCGCTTGCATGCACACATGACACTTGTTAACATTTCGCATCAACGTAGCTTTCCCAAAGCGAGTACAAACTTAGAATATGCTTGCATGCAGAACCGAGGTTAGCAGTGAAGACGACTGGTAAATGAATGTTGCCTTAGAGAGACATAAGATATCACTTAACTGATCAAAAACGGCTTGCATAAGGTCATTATCAAAATAGAACATAAAGTGCATGCCCATCTAAAACACTTAGGGTTTAAAGAACTGGGGAAAAACCCTAGAAAACAAAGCATGAAACCTTAATAATGATCAGTCCAGAGAAGACCAAACAACGAAAGAACCATGTAGAGATGCTCCAAACCATGAGAAAGACGATTAGATCATTTAACCAATAAAAATATATTTTATACCTTTATCATCTAAAGTAGATCTTTTGATTTTTGGTATGTGTGTATAAGCAACACAATCAAATACTCTCAAGTGATCAACACTTGGCTTTATCCCAAACTATATTTGTTTAGGAGTCATTCCTTTAACTTCTTTTGTAGGAATTATATTTAGAAGATAACTTGTTGTGCATACTACTTCTCCCAATAACTTTTATCTAAATTCTTCTCTTTCATCATACTCCTTGCCATCTCAACAATTGTCTTATTCTTCCTTTCAACAACTCCATATTGTTGTGGAGTGTAGGAAGTAGTGAACTCTCTCTCGATTCCATATTTTTGCAAAAATCTAGAAATTGATTTGACTTTTATTCACCTCCATTGCCTGACCTTATCACTTTGATGTACTTACCATTTGATTTTCAACCAACTTCTTGAATTCTACAAAAAAATTGAACACTTCTAATAATGTAGCCAAACAATATACCCAAGTTTTTCTTGAGTAATCATCAAAGAAGCTTAGAAAATACATATTTATTCAAACAATGTATTTCCATAGGACCATCCAAATCAGTGTGGATTATATCAAGATGTTGATTAGCTCTAATAGATTTTCCAATTATAAAGTTAACCTTATGTTGTTTTCCAACAATACATTCTTCACAAACATGGTGTATTTTCAATGAAAGATAGAACTTTTGAAACCATTTTTAATCTCTTGAGTAAAATTAACCAACTAAAACTAAGGTGACCATATCTTTGAGGCCAAATTTTACTTTCATTCATTTCACTAGACCTCAATGTCTAGTTTCCATGAGTAAAATGAAGAGGAAACATCCTATCACCTGTCATCTTTTCTCTTGCAACAACTACCTTCCCTTTTAATTATGCACTCATTCTCATCAAAAGAAACATGATAATTTTTTTCTAGCATTTTTCCAATGATAACAAATTCTTTTCTAGTGTTGGAACCAATAGTGTTTCATTGATATGTTTAACTTCACCATATTTTGTCCAATTTCAATTTATGTTTACCAACATCTATGCGCCCCTGACTAGACAAATGAAATACACGCCTAGCAAGGAAAATCTAGCAGATTTCACTGCCTAATTTGTGGTAGAAAAACCTACGCAGGCCTATGCATGGGAGATGACTTCAAAAATTTGAATTCTCCAAGTTGAGTGAAGGGCGCGCCAGAATGAAGCACCTTGTACATCTGAGCGGGACTCGAGAGGTTAGATCAAGAGCCTCTTTTTGTATTAACATCTCTCCTCCTCTTCTGCACCTAATTTGCAGGTGTACAAAAGATCTTAACAATCTTCAATCAACACATACTGACAAAGCTGACTTGCGTATCCAGTTGAGAAAGGAAGTGCCAACGAAGGTATAGCTAGCATTTACTTGATTTTAAGCAAACAAGCACACAAAAAAAAAACTTTCAAATAAATACGTGAGGTTAAACCTTGGCGGCTTAGAAGCTTTCTAGCATACATTTGGCAGATGTAAAAAATAATATAAAGAAAAACCAACGCACTCCACAGCTCCTAATGGAAAAAGGAAATGCCACCAATAATGCAGTCAATATCTTTTGACTCTCTAAAAAAAAAGACAGAGTTGTATTCCTTTATTCCATAAATTTGGCACGCCTATGTTTCTCTCATCTGCCTTAAGTCATAACAGAAAATTGAGCAAAGAAACCCAAGCACTATCAGAAATGATTTATTAAAACAAAAACAAGAGTTATGAGTATCCCATCTCAGTCTTCCGTTTGATTCCACCAACTGGAGATCAACTGAAGAAAAATAGTAAGTATGTCTGAAATATTCATTTGCTCTATGACATGACTACAAAACATGGGAATCTGGATGAATTGCTTGTGTATTTTGCAGAAACAGAGTATAAAATTTAACCCAAGATTTTTAATGAAAGAAGTGTATATGCAGCAAAGAAATTTGGTTCAACAACTAAAGAAATCAGAATTGCTTGTGCCCTCCTTCTAGCACCAAAATGTAGATCCCTAATCCAAACTTGCAACAATCAAATCACATTGTTAGCTTAAAAATCAAGATAGAATAAGAATCCCCCATAAAATCGATTTGCATTGTTAGAGAACTAGGAAAAAGATGAAATGAATGAGTAAATATAAGCAACAACTATTCCTATTCTAAAACGAAGAAAACACTTGATCTTATGGGGGGATTGGTGCTATTTTGATGTGGAAAATAGCCTTTTCCCGACCCCTTTTTGATAAGCTAAATGATAAAATGCTTTAAAGATGATGGAGTGATGGATGGGCAAAATCAGTTCTTCAAATGAAGAGTGACTTTGCATATGATTTGAGGATCAAATTGTGGAGGATTTTCTTGAGGATGAAGCCTCTATTTAAAGATTTTCAAATACTAAGAGTGCCAAAAATGGAGGCTGTGGGACTAAGATTGGACAAATGAGAGGAAGGCACTTGTCAAGTGGTGAGTGGTTGATGCATGTGCAAGATTTGGGAAATGTGCCCAAGAGGGGGGAAATTTGAATTCAAATTTGAGAGTAAATGTTGAGTGGGGGAAATGTAAGAGTTTATTAATTGCTTTGTTGGATGTACATGCCCACTTGGTTTTGAATTCAAACTTGATGCAATATTCCTCATGGATGCCATGTTGAGTGAAAATGAGGGTTTTAATAAATCAATAAATTGATTTATTTGTCCAAGTGGAGATATCTAGAGAATGCAAGTGGGTAAGATTAGCATTTAATCATGGTTAGATTAAATTAATGATGATTAGGATGTTTGACCAATTTGACTTGATTTAGGGATTTAAATCAAATCAAAGAGATAAATATGAATTGGATTTCAATTAAATAAAGTCCTGATTTATTTAATTAAAGGGATGATGATAGGATAAAGTTTGATTTATTTGATTTAAGCTGATGAGTTTAGGAGATTGATAAATAAACTTGATTTATTTGTTGAATGGAATATGATTATGCATAATCCTAATTTTGTGTGTCTACATTTTTCCCCTCTTTGAAGCAATGTACTTGTTGCATTGGTTCAAAGAATAATCTTACCACGATCAAAATTCAAAAAAAATCTTATTTTTTCGGATGCCCCAATGGAAAGAAGTACACTAGTACATTGCCCCTCGAGAGATCGAATGAAAAGATTCAATTTGAGGGTCGATCTCGTGATAAAGAGGTTCAAAATGGATGGTTATGATGAGATTATTTTAAGATGCAAATGAGATAGATTTAAGATGCTTAGAATAACAAATCTATATGATTCTAAACAACTTAAATGATGATATGATGTGAGATGAATGAGGTTGATGATATGATATGATATGATTATGCAATGGATGATTTATGAGATGCTTAGACTAACAGATCTATGATGATGATTATGCATGATGGATGCAGGACGGATGCAGGACGGATGCACTGGTGATGATGATTGACTATTCATGTTGTGATGTTAGTGCAGAAATGAGATGATGACAAGAGGATCCAACAAGCTCATGATTGGCGAAACTTTATTAGAGATGATGATGATGATGATAGATGATGCTGATGATGATAAATGATGATGATTTTCTTATCAATGATTGGTACTTTAAAAAGGGCTACTTACCTTATGTTTGATAACACACGTAGCTAAGATGCATCAAGGTATAAAGAACCAAGATGGCGTTGTACGTAGTGTGATGGACTTTGACTCAAAAAATAGATAGGAGTATTCTTGTTCACACTTGACATATGGAAACCTTGCTAGGACGTACCTAACAAAGCAAGTATTCACCAAGTTATTTTACAAGAACGTCCAACGCACAGCAGACAAAAGATAATGATCGTTGCCCCATTCCTATCTCTCTAAATCCTTCGTTGGATATCATCGAGAGGTCCTTGGAATGAGCACAATAAGATAAATCAAAGAAAAGATCAAGTACACAAACAAGCCAATGTTCTTCATACCTTCAGCCAAAGGGATGTGTTTTGATAGGATAAGAATCCAAGGTGATATCCAAAATGATGCCCATTGTCGGAACAATATATCCTAGGACATGCATTGTATAGGATGATGATGGTTTGATAAGTTGATTGATAGGCTATTGATATGACGTCGATTGACATGTTTATGAATGATCAAGATTTTGATTTTGTGTTACAGGTTTGTTGTTTCGATTTCGATTTTGCGATTGAAGCTTGCTTTTGCTGACTGCTATGATTATTTTTGTTTGTGTTTCCAAAGGATGAAGGTGATGATCAGTTTATTATGGATGATTGATTATTATGGGTGATTGCGAGATGAGACGGATGGATTTTTTCAAATATTTGAATGTTTTTGACGTTTTGAAATGTTTTGAGGCTGTTTTTTGGGTTTTTAGATTTTGCGATGTCTTTGATTTTTTTATTTTATGATGTTTTTGGATTTTGATGTTTTTTTTAATGTTTTTGGATTTTGATGTCTCGGGGGTTGATCAAAGATGATCCTTTCCTACGTTTAAGCTCAGAGACGACGTAGTTCAGATTCCACTATTTTTTATGTTTTTCTAACTTTTTGAGTGTTTTTGGATTTTTTTGATGTTTTGGATGTTTTTGGATTTTTTTGATGTTTTGGATGTTTTTGGATTTTTTTGATGTTTTGGATGATTTTTATATGGATATGTGTGATGATATCAGTGCTCTATTTAGGATTTTTTGTTGAAAACCAAGCTAAGGTTGACTGATTGAATCGATGGATTGATGATGATGGTAACATTGTTGAGGATACACAACAATGGAAGGATTAGGATTGATGACGATGACATTGTTGAAGATGCACAACAATGCAAGGATAGTGTTAAGCAACACCAAGATATCTTGAGATGATGATTTTTCGATTGGATTTGATTGATCGTGATTGATGAAGCTTGATTTGGAACAAAAGTTGTTTGAATGATTTGATGTCACGTTTGAAGGGTGTGTTAGATGCGACTGATATTGATTGTTTGGATCGATGTTCGATGAAAGATAAAACTTGATAAGAAAGATCTTTTCGTCAAAATGTGACATGGGCTAGTGATTTGGCTTTTTGCTTATAAGTGGTGGACCAATTTGATTTTACATTTTCCAATGTTCAGATCACCATATAAGGCAAAAGATATAGATCAATATTTATTCTTGAAGCAAGATGTAAATACCTGCCCCCAATGTCTAGCAATGTATGGAATGTGATGGATGGATGCTCGGATAAGTGAATGGATGTATGGATATGGATAAGCATGCAGAGGATGCCAAGGATTATTTTGCAGTAAGGTAAGGTGTTTGGATAAAGAATGCTCATTGGATAATGCTTCATAGCTCAGATAACGTTGCATAGGATAGGATCAATAAAAATGACCCGTGTCAAGATATTTTACCGTAAGCAAGTGTAAAGTGTGCCCCAAAATTTCATCGAGATCAAGATAACTTGGATGATGGATGCAGATAGATGAAAAGGGATTGGATAAATGGTTCATGGATGCATGGATTTATTATGGATAATATGGATGGAATGTTGCATTTATTATGGATGGGATGAGATGCTTTCAACTGAACTAGTGCATATAGATGCTCGATTCCACACATGATGCCTACTTTCCAGGTTTTCATCATGGTCTTTCCCAAAGTGCTACCCATGCGGTTTTCACTAGAGGATGATTTTTCTCTTTACTATTTTCAATCCTTTTTCTGATTTTTTTGGATTTTCATATTTTTTTATTTTTTTGGTTTTTCCTAAAAGATTTTAAGCTTATGCTGAATCACAAGGTGTCATTGATGTATATGTCCCTGTCATAATGTGTCATCGATATCTTTCTTGAAGAAGTTGCTTTGCTAAGATATGTGCACTTGAATGCACCTTTTTGGATTCTTGATCTGCTTTGTCGATACCGGAGTTAACTTTGTCTTTATGCGCACATCGCGATAGAGTGCCTTCTGAATCCTTATGATGAAGGGTCATTGCCAATACATGGTCAATGTGAGAATTGGATATCATGCACATGGAGGCATGGATGGAGTGTGTTTAGGGATAAAAGATGGATTGGTTGATAGTTTGGAACCTTTGACTCTTCAAACTTGGGAAGATGAGCAATGATGGGTGGATAGGAAAGTGTGCGTGGAATTAGGATCAACTGCTTGATACACTTTGTACGTCACTTGAAAAGCCCGCTTTTTCTTTTGTGGACATCCTTGATGGATAATTTTCCCTTCTTTATTTTGCCCCATAGTTTCTTTGACTAATGGAGTTCGATAGGGATGATCTTTCTTTGTATTTTTTGGTATCCATTTGTATTTGATTTGTCTGATATGCTTCTTAGCTTCTTTTGCTTTGATAATGTCCTTTGTGTTTTGATTCAATTTTTCCTTCGAAGTTGGTCCCAATTTGTGGATGGGGTGTTGGGTGGATGAAGATTCATGACGTGGCTAGTAGTAGTATTGGCATCAATTTCATTATAAGGATTCTTCGTGCTCCCTATGTTGATGCTTGCACTAGATAAAGTTGCCCCCAGTATAGTGCTAGTGGCACATTCGTTCCTTGATTCTGCCTGTTCTGAGATGTCTTGTTCAGTAAACATGCTCTGATAAATGAACACTGTAGATGGCATTGTTTCAATTTGTTGCTCTGCTAACTCTAGATTATATTGTCTTGTCTGATTTTCTTCCTTGAGTGAATAATGTTCGATATATGTATTCATGATTTGCTTAGTCTACATTTGTGATATATTTGATACTGTTGTTGACAACTCTGTTTGACTGTAGGAATTAATAACCTGCTCTTTTTGTGTAATAATCTCAGGAGTAAAGGGATCCTGTTCTGAATGAAGATCATCTACGTGTATATCTATAGAAAGAATCTCATGGGTAGATGGAGTAGTATGTGCTACATGGATATGATCATCTTGCATAGATAGGAGAGTGTCCATTAGATTATTGTAGTATCTTGAAGATACAAATTCTTGATCTTGAATTATTTCAGAGTTGCTTTCGACATGCTTTGGATCAAGTTCTTGACATGGGTCAGCTTCAAAGGATGGATTGCTCACAAAGGGTTCTTGGATGTCATCATTAGACATGGTAAGTGGTTCAATATCCTCAAGTGTCGAGGTCAGGGTTCCTTCAGTATCTGTAATCATGAGGTCAAAGGGTGTCAACATGTCTTGGAACGGACCATTGCTAGACCTTAGTGGAAGATTTTGATCTTGCTTTGGATTAAATTCTTGAGATATGTCTTCTAACTCATAAGGTGATGTGGAGATATTTTCAATATGATCATAGTTCAATGGAACATGCATTATGTCAATAGGATCAAATAATCCTAACACTCCCCGAAAGAGATCACTAAAAAGTGACTCTTGATGTATGGTGAGTTGTTCATTGGATGGGGTGGAAACATCTTCAAGGTGCTCATCGATGGAGAGATCTTGATCATTGTTTTCAACAATTGAGGTGGAGGGATTTCCAATGTCTTTAACCATAGGGTCAAATGATGTTGACGTTTCTTGATTTGGATCATTGTTGGATATTGTTGGTGGATTTTGATGATGATTGAAAAGTGACTCTTGATGTGTGTTGATTTGATCTTGGGATGAGTAGACATAGCTTCAAGGTGCTTAGTGATGGATTGATCTTGATCCTTGTTCTCAATAGTTGTCATTTTTTGTGTTTGTGCTTGTGTTGGTTGGGTAGCTTGAGAGGCTTGGGCAGCTTGAGATTGTTGAAGCGTTTGTTGGTAGGCTTGATGTGCTTTTAGTGCGATGCTACAATATTGACTTATTGCACTTGGTTTTGGTGGTAGTGGTGGTGTATTTGGAATCATGTTGGATGTAGTGACAAGTGGTTGATATACGTTTGGAGCGATCATGGTAGTGAGGGGTTGAGATATGATGGGTGTGATAGGCGTAGTTGGAGTGATTGAAGTGATAGGGATGGTTGGAATGGTCGAGACGATAGGTCTTTGGGAGACCATGTTTTGATTTGTCAGGATTGATGTTTTCATTTGATTAGATACCATCTGTTGGTGCGATGTCAATGGTATATTCAAAGGATTTGATGTGATGGCTTGATTGGTGTTAGGTGGATTGATTTGGATGGAGTGATTGGTGCTAGGTAAAGGGGGAAGCCCTAAACCAAGGAATGATGTTGATATGGGTAATGGTGGTGGATATGTCTCTTGGCGCAATCACTCAACTATTTTGGAAAGTGTAGCAATTTGATCTAGCTAAATTTGTTCTTGATTTCGATCTTGACTCCCTTGATATAGTTGATTTGGCTTGTGTTTAAGCAGATTTGGAGTGTGTACTTGTGTTTGATTTTGGATAGGATCATGGACAAATTGATTTTGGGCATTGTTCTGACTTAGGATGATGTTTAGATTTGGCACGATAGGTTGAATTTGACCATTGTTGATGTTTGGAATATTCGTATGATTTGAAAATTTATTTATCCCAAAGTTTTTTGGATTCATGTTTCAAACACTTGTACTTGGTACCTTCTCATTTGGCTTGTAGGGATTTGATGGGATGACGTTGTTTGTTTGAAGGCTCATGCTTTGATTGTTTGGTTGACAAACTTGTAGGTTTGGATTTAGATCTACCATCGGGAAATGTGTTCCAATATTTGACTTGGGCATACTCACACTTGTTGTGCCATCGACATTTGTGGAAGGTAATGATCCCATGTATGGATTGTATAAGCGTGAGTGTTAATAATCAATCAGCATTGTAAGGCTTTGAAAGTTCAATTGATTTGGATTAATCATGATGTATGGATCAAGTTTGTATTCCATGTTCCGCTTGTGTTTTGACCTTGTTAAAAAAGTTACCTCTAAGGTTCTTAGGACCAATGACGAGATGGAGAATGAAAGGGGGAAATGATATGAGTGTTGAACGTTTAGGAACTTTGGATCAATGCTAGACTTAGGGTTTGATTTGGATGATGAACTTGTAAACCCTAAGATGTTGGATGTGATCTTAGGATGAATTTTTTCAAAAGGATTCTGAATTCACTTAAATGTATAAGAAAGGATGCATTCCTATACACCTAACTAAACAACGTGATTTTTGGTTTGATGATTTACCCAAGTCTAGAATGACGTTTCCAAAGTTCTAAGGTTTGGTGTGATGGATTTTGATAAGTGTTTGGATGGATGAAGTGTTTGAGTTGCTCCTAAATGAACCTAGGAAGGACTTGTTTACTAGGCCAAGATAGTGAAGAACATGCCTTTCTCTAAGAGTAATTCAAAATCAAAAGACCAATGTTTTCATGAAAACCATATGACCAAAAGATGCCAAGCACATATGTGGGGTCCAATTGATTTAATCTTTGCTTAATGGATTCTTTTTACCACAAACACACTCTTGATTAGATTTTGAATCTAGATGTCTAATGTCTCAATTTTCCCCTTATCTCGCAAAGTGTATTATGTGAAAACCATAGAAATTTGAAGAGTTACCTATTGTTGACCTTAGTAGGAGCAAATTGAGATGAAATCAAAATGCTTAGAAGCCTCTAAGGACACGAATCCCAAGGGCAAGCAATAACATGTGAATTTTTTCAAGGATATTTGCCTCTCCTAAAGGGTTTGCAATTTTGATGATTCGTTGAATGTTGGTTTTCCAATGTTTTCGATTAAAGCACTGTGTTTTCAAACCACAAGCAATATGACATCCTAACTCAATTGGTACGGTTTTCTTAGTGGGCTTGCCTCATGCCCTTCATAGAAGAGATTATTTTACATGCAACCAAGGAAAAAATATAAAGGTATGTTAAGAATGAAGTCTTAACCTCTATATTTCAACCAAGATCGGACATGGCAAGTAACTTCTTGGAATCTGAGTTCCAATGCACCACTTTGATAAACTCACTCAATGGATCAATTGGCCACTACAAACAAGGGTTCTATTTTGGACTTTCTATTCATAGGAGTTGACCCAACATGGCAAGAGTCCCCTTTCGGATCCATCTTGTCGGAGTCAACTGTGTGATATTGGCATTTCTTCCAATATCCACATTTATATCCCAGTTGGAAATACTCTCAGGTTCAGAGTGTTACCGGTTGAGTCATTCCCTTGGGTGAGTACTTTTCCCCAAGGTAGGCCCTCTAGGATAAACAAAAGCAAGCAAAGAAAAAATTTGTAACTCGATCAATCTTTGACGACTCAAAGAAAGAGAATATACGCAATGATGCTCTACTCACACTCACACAAGATGTTCAATTTTAAACCCAAATTGAAGTGTGTATGGGAAATTATTTATGCAACTTAATGTCACCAAAAGCCTTTTGATTCTCAAGATCGTCGTGAGGTGCAAGAGAAGCGCATACATCTTTTGATGATATTACTTTGTGTAAATAATTACAAAACAATAAAGGCACACATTCATTTTATCCTTCAAAGCAATGATTTCATTCGTTTTTAGAGCATCAAGCTAAATGTGAAGTTGATTTGTTCAATTTTAGTCCAAATTGAAAGTCTAATGAGTTTCTAAGTTCAGTTTTAACTTAACTTTGAAAGAAAACAATGATATAGTTGGCTTAAAACAGAAAATTAAAGCATGAAATGGAAGCCCTCGAGCATTAAAAAACACTTTGTGAGTTTCATGTTTGATGCTTGAATCTTTAAACTTCAATTTCGCTTTCATTTTCATCCAACTCCAATTCTTGATTTTAATCTTCACCTCCGTTATCCTTTCGCTTTTGTTGTTTTCCTTCCTTGCTTTACCTTTGTTGTCCTCCGTTAGCCTTTGTTTGCCTTTGTACCTATAAACATTACAAAATAAAATCTTAAAATATTTTTTTAAGAAATTAATAAAATATGAAACACAAATCCTCTGAATAACATTTGGGCTCTATGATATTAGCTCACTTAAGTAATAAAGAGATAAAAAAAATCAACACTTAATACTTGAGATAAGTAAGATAAATCTGCACAAGATTTAATGACCTCAAAAATAATTAATGCTCCTATCATGCAAAGTAGAAACACAACATTAGATTTCCTCTTAAAATCATGGTTTCTACATTAGATTTAAGATTTTAATTATGTTAAAGATCCTGAATACAGCTCTTGAACTACTAATTTAGAAAACTGATTTTGTCAACCACATGAATAAAGTACCAAGAAGTGTTGCACCAATATTCTATAAACACAAGATATCAGCGTCAATCAAATAAAAGGTCAAAGCGCAATCCTCATTCAAAGTATGAAACAAAGTAAAATACACAGCACAGTTAATAAGTAAGATACTCCTCCAAGTGGGTGCGCAGCTGCAAGATTGAGGATTCAATTTTCACCACATCAGTAGGAATATTGACAGTGACTGTTAGTGAATTACAGTGCACTAATTCAATGCATTCACTGGACAGCTAATAAATATATTCTAGAACACCATTGTTTTCTCCTTTTGTGAGTTTATCAAAAACTTAGATTTATGATTACACCTACTTCAACATTGGCGTGAAATCACAAATTTAGAAAGTGTCATTCTTTTATCTTGGATTTGCTTGAGTAAAGCAACCGCTGCATCATGTATCAGAGTAAAGAAACCACTTGAGTAAATGTGTAACTGTCAAAGGAATGATAATTGTTGTGGTGACCACCTACAAACATGTCAGAGTGTTGGTGTAATTCACTCCTTCTATCTATTTGTCAGATAACAATATCTTCTTATAGACAACATATATATTTAGAAAAAAATCAAAGATCTCATCCATTTAACGCTAGAGGAAATAAATGCAGTTAGAAGGCGTAAAAGAATGACAGGATTTAAATGCAAGTTGCAAGCTTACAGTGGAAACAATGACTAAACTATTTAGAATACCTTTAAGTAGATGCATTTGGCAGATATAAGTCCAATTTCAATTTATGTTTACCAACATCTCTACGCCCCTGACTAGACAAATGAAATACATGCCTAGCAAGACAAGTCTAGCAGATTTCATTGCCTAGTTTGTGGTAGAAAAACCTGTGCAGGCCTATGCATGGGAGATGACTTCAAAAATTTGAATTCTCCAAGTTGAGTGAAGAGTGTGCCAGAATGAAGCACCTTGTACATTTGAGCGGCACTCGAGAGGTTAGATCAAGAGCCTCTGTTTGTATTAACATCGCTCCTCCTATTTCACACCTAATTCGTGGGTGTACAAAAGATCTTAACAATCTTCAATCAACACATACTCACAAAGCTAACTTGCGTATCCAGTTGAGAAAGGAAGCACCAACGAAGGTATAGCTGGAAGTTACTTGCTTTTAAGCGAACAGGCACACAAAAAAAAATTATTTCAAATAAATGTGTGAGGTTAAACCTTAGCGGATTAGAAGCTTTCTAGCATACATTTGGCAGATGTAAAAAATAATATAAAGCAAAACCAACGCACTCCACAGCTCCCAATGGAAAAAGGAAATGCCACCAATAATGCAATCAATATCTTTTGACTCTCTAAAAAAAAGGACAGAGTTGTATTCCTTTATTCCATAAATTTGGTGCGCCTGTGTTTCTCTCATCTACCTTAAGTCATAACAGAAAATTGAGCAAAGATACCCAAGCACTATCAGAAATGATTTATTAAAACAAAAACAAGAGTTATGAGTATCCCATCTCAGTCTTCCTTTTGATTCCACCAACTAGAGATCAACTGAAGCAAAATAGTAAGTATGTCTGAAATATTCATTTGCTCTATGACATGACTACAAAACATGGGAATCTGGATGAATTGCTTGTGTATTTTGCAGAAACAAAGCATAAAATTTAACCCAAGATTTTTAATGAAAGAAGTGTATATGCAACAAAGAAATTTGGTTTAACAACTAAAGAAATCAGAATTGCTTGTGCCCTCCTTCTAGCGCCAGAATGTAGATCCCTAATCCAAACTTGCAACAATCAAATCACATTGTTAGCTTAAAAAGAAAAATAGAATAAGAATCCCCCATAAAATCGATTTGCATTGTTAGAGAACTAGGAAAAAGATGAAATAAATGAGCAAATATAAGCAACAACTATTCCTATTCTAAAATGAAGCAAATACTTGATCTTATGGGGGGATTGGTGCTATTTTGATGTGGAAAATAGCCCTTTCCCAACCCCTTTTTGATAAGGTAAATGATAAAATGCTTTGAAGATGATGGAGTGATGGATGGGAAAAATCAGTTCTTCAAATGAAGAGTGACTTTGCATATGATTTGAGGATCAAATTGTGGACGATTTGCTTGAGGATGAAGCCTCTATTTAAATATTTTCAAATGCTAAGAGTGCCAAACATGGAGGATGTGGGACTAAGATTGGAAAAATGAGGGGAAGGCACTAGTCAAGTGGTGAGTGGTTGATGCATGTGCAAGATTTGGGAAATGTGCCCAAGAGGGGGGAAATTTGAATTCAAATTTGAGAGTAAATGTTGAGTGGGGGACATGTAAGAGTTTATTAATTGCTTTGTTGGATGTACATGCCCACTTGGCTTTGAATTCAAACTTGATGGAATATTCCTCATGGATGCCATGTTGAGTGAAAATGAGGGTTTTAATAAATCAATAAATTGATTTATTTGTGCAAGTGGGTAAGATTAGCATTTAATCATGGTTAGATTAAATTAATTATGATTAGGACGTTTGACCAATTTGACTTGATTTAGGGATTTAAATCAAATCAAAGAGAGAAATATGAATTGGATTTCAATTAAAAGAAGTCCTGATTTATTTAATTAAAGGATGATGATAGGATAAAGTTTGATTTATTTGATTTAAGCTGATGACTTTAGGAGATTGATAAATAAACTTGATTTATTTGTTGAATGGAATATGATTATGCATAATGCTAATTTTGTGTGTCTACAACTGTACTTTGATGCTTTTCAACCAAATTGATAAATAAATGCTCATTAGATGTCATATGTGAGGAACATCCAAAATCAATATACCATACATTATTTTCACTAGCATTTCTACTAAAGAAAGAAATAAACAAATTTTATTTATCTTCAACAATACTATGAGCATCTCTTTTTTTGTTTCACCTTGTTTACTCCAACGTTTTGAGTCATAGTGTCCAAACTTATTGTAATGAAGGCATTGGGAATTTCCTTTATTATAGTCTCCCCCATTTTTGTCTTCGTCTTCCTCTTCTTGTTCCTCGAAAGTTGCTACTTCTTCCTCTAAAACTATTACCTCTTCCTCTAAAATTACTAGATTCACCTTTTTATTCACTTTTATGGCTATAGTCACCTTTATTGTGATTTTTGAAGAATGTGTTTCTTTTTCCTCTTATATTTTATTTAGAGTAAAATGATTTCTCTAAGATTTCTTCATTACTTTTCATTCTCTCTTCAGCAAATAATGAAATTCCACTTATTTCATCTATGTGCATACTTGTTATATCCTTAGAAATATAAATTGTAGAGACCACACCATCAAATTTAGAAATCAAGATTCTTAGGATTTTCTCAATGAAATTCTTGTCATCTACATCTTCCCCTAGAACTTTCATTTGAGTTAATAGACCTTCTACCTTTGCTAGAAAACCATTCACAGATTCACTAGTAGTCATCTTTACATTTTCAAAAAAAATCTCATTGTCTATAATTTTCTAGTTTGTGTTCCTTGATATGCATTATTCAATATTTTCCATGCTTTCTTAGAATGAATAACACCACTTATACTAGGGAAAAATTATTGATTAATTATACCTTGAATCAGAAATAGGGCCTCACTGTCTTTCTTGATATTTTATTTATACTCCTTTTTCTGGTAATCATTTAATACATTAAATGCATTTATGTCTACTAGTTCTACGTACCCTTGTTGAACAATATCCCACAAATCTTTGGATTTGAGTAGGGTTTTCATTCTAGTACACCAATATGTAAAAAATTTTGCTTCAAAGATTTGAATTAGCATGCCATGCATTACATTTCCTGTCATATTTTCCATGGAAAAATGTGTACAATGACCCAAAAGTTCAACAAAAAATTTAGAGAGATCTTTGAAAACAAATACTCCCCTTGTCTCTCCAAATGAAATCTACACATAATTATATATATATATATTTTTTTTATTTTTTTTGAAGAATATCTATGTTAGCTTTAACCAATAATGCACTTAATTACAAAATATTGTCTAATCTTTCAGAAAAGGCATCAAAGCGATACTCATCTCAGAATGCTTACTATTTTGGATTGGACTCCAGCACCTTCAAAAGCATACAAAAGATAATCCCTTCTATGCAAAATCATCTCAAGAGGGTTTATTTCACTTTGGCATGCACTCTGCTGGTGTCTGCATTGGGGGTGTACTTGAACCTACTCTCCAATATTTAGAGAGATCTTTGCAAACAAATACTCCCCTTGTCGCTCCAAATGAAATCTACACATAATTTTTTTATATATATTTTATTATTTTTGAAGAATAAATGCTAGCTTTAACCAATAATGCACTTAATTACAAAATATTCATTTCACTTTAAAAACACTTCAAAAATTTAATCCTTTAGATAATTCCAATATGTAAAGCTACATATCACTTCCAAAACTCTAATTATAGAGGCTTGAACTTTTTATTTATTTAAAGTGAAAAAAAATAAAACTTTTATTGTCTAATTCATTAAAATTTCATGTGCTCCTTTTAAAATTTTAATACTTTACTACTTAAAGACTTAAAAGGCTTTGGATTTTGTGTATATTTTTAAAAGAAGAGATTTTAATTTTACACTTACCTCTCTTTGCCACAGCTTGCATGCATCCTTATTTTTACAGCTTCCTTAGATCAATGACTCTACAATACATTGGGGTGATATATGTAATGGGAATAGCTTTGCAGATGTTGTGATCTTCTTGATGTAGGAAATTTTCTTTTGAGAGCTATGATCTCCTCCTACTCGGTTTTGTTAGTAGCCTACAACTTCATATTTCTGCTATGATCTATCTTTCAAATATTTGAAAATAAATAATTTAGACATAAATTAAACAGTATAGATAAAATATGGTGTGAAGTGGAGCAGGCTCGCAAGGTGGCACAAGAGTGAAAATTGGTGAAGCAAGGAAGGCTGGTGAGATCCTAAAGAATGATGGTGAGCGCCAGAGGAGTGATGACGCCACAAAGCGACGCTGGGGGGATGAGGTGGCCAAGGAAAATTCAAGGGATTCGCAACAAGATCACCTACCTCAATGGGTTTTTGCAGATGGGCGATGGGTGGACAAGTGCCACCCATTCTATTGGAGGAAGGAAAATGATATTGGGGATGGTTGCGCACCAGTCTGCAAAAGGAATGATACCCCTAAATCATTGGCTTTCGTGGATGGATTGGGAGTAGCTCGAAAAAAGCATGATTCACCTGATTCACCACGGAAGGATAGCCAAAGTTGGAATCGACCATTTTCACCCCTCTAGAAAAAGTCAAATAGGAGGCAAAAGGGTTGGGAGGAGTGGTTGACCTGCAAAAGATCGGGAAAAAATCCTAGGGTAAGGAAAGTGTGGAATGATAAGTGGCCTAAAGGGAGTCGGACTTAGGTGGAGGAGTGCATCCCTAATCAAAAAATCATAGAAGCTCTATTGAAAATCGATGTCTCGAAGGAAATGAAGTCAGATTCGTCCATTCATAGGTATTTTGCATTCATATGCTACTTCATTGGAAATATGCCTAATAGGGCCTCAATCAATGGTTGGATCAAGGAGCAGTGGGAAACAGATGTCCTTATAAGGATTCTACCAAAAGGATTCTTTCTGGTAGCTTTTGCAAATGAAGAGGTGAATAAGCGGGTCATGGAAGGTGACATGTGGTTCATGAATGATACTTCCCTTTACATGCAACCCTAGAATCAAAACTTTGATATGGTAAAAATGAGGCCATATGACCAGCTTGTCTGGATAAGGCTATACAATCTCTCGATGGAGTATTGGACTAGAGATTGTTTGGAAAAAACTAGTCGCTCTTTGGGCTCCCTAATGGAGATTGACATGAGTATCAAGTGGATGGTGAATTATACAAATACGCCAAACTAAAAGTTGTGAAAATTGATACCATACCTAATAAAATTTGTCTTCTGGTGGATGGGGTACACTGGTTTCAGGAAATTGAAGTAGAAGCCACAAAATTGTTATGCCTCAGTTGCGATGCTCAAGATCACAGAGAGGCGGAATGTACCAAATGAATGAAGAGAGTTTGGAGGAAGAAACCACAAGAGTATTTTCCCCCTTTCATCCATAGGTCGTCTCCTACTACCTTTGAAGTGAAGAAAACTCAATTGGGTGATGTAACAAATGGCAGGGTGGATTACCCTAAAAATCCACCTGAGGCATTGAATGGCGGGAAGCAATTGGATGATTCGCAACTGGAGTCCTCTCTTCAAGCGAAAAGTCAAGATCAGGAGAAAATTGGGGTTGTTGAGGTCGCCTCTCTGGCAAGTGATGATTTATATTCAAATGTTGACCCAAATGATGTGTTGGACGTTATTGAGGTGTGTTGTAGAAAAATGGCCCTTTGTCATTTTCATGGCCTTTAAAGTCTTGTTTCATGGTGTTGAAACTATGTTGCTTTGATTTTATGATGTATCATGGCTTGAACATGCTTATTTAGGTACTAAAACTCAAAAAACAATGTCTTGTGAAGGTGTTGTGAAGTGTTGTAAGACATTTCCACATTCTTCTAGACTCTATTTAATACAATTCACCTAAAAATCACCTTTTTACACATCAACAAGTCCTATATTGAAGTGTTGTAAAGTCTTGTAACAAGCCTTCATGCTTTTCTAGGCACAATCTCCTTATTTACACATTTCTCATGCTTTATTTTGTCTCTTTATGCCATCATATGCTTAATTAAGTGTATTTTTGGATATTATCCCGACAAACAATATTAAACACAACATTATTTCTAACACTTGGTTTTAGGTCCTAGGTGGGACCCATTCGCCATGGGTGGCAAATGAGTCCGCCTTGGTTCCAAATTCAAAATATTTCAAATTTCCTTTCGATATTTTATTAAAAGTCACTTGATGTCGGCCTGTGATGAGGTATGAACAGATAGTAAGGCACAAGAATTGTATAAATAAGTGTTTTTCATCTCATTCTAACCCCCCCAATGACCTAATTTCATCAAATTCACTCATCCACATATCCATTCAAGAACTCAAGCATTCTACATCATCAATTGAAGCAACTATTGAAGCACTTTAGAGCAGCCATTGGCATTACTTCAGATTTATAAGATCAAGGATTTGAACTAACTTTGGCAACCCGACATTCAAACATTCCCAAATCTGGTGTTGCAAAGTTGTCTAATTTTCCAAAAATCCAGGAGTGGACTGATTTTCCAACCTTTGCAAATGAGTCCTGCCTAAGACCTAAAAATCTGTATTTTGTCAAATCTCATATCCCGACTGTTAGAAATCAGCTCTCGACACTTTTTCATCAATAGGAGGACTGATTCGCCACCCTCGGTGAATGAGTCCCACTGTGAAAAACCAATAAAATTCATCAGCATTCCAAAAATTCTAGATAACTCATATTTCATCCAGGTGCACTCAAATTTACCCCTGTACCTTCTGTTTTGCATAATTTCTTCATTTTCATAGTTATTTGCATATCACAATGTGTTTTCAAACATAGCTTAAATTGCACTTTTGCATTCATTTTAGTTCATTTTAATTAGTCAATTGCATTTATTCAAGTTCATTTACATCATATAATATAGCATACATCCTAATTTGAGTGTTACATAAGCATTTTGGAACCCAAATCTCTCTCTTTCTGGGTGAAAAATCTTAGGAAGAGAGCAAGCATCTTTTGTTCCCAAAATCTATGTCACATGAGGATAGATGCATCTCTCAATCAGCAGCAAAGAATTTGGGTGTGGGAAAAATTGGCACATCTGGTAACACCCGTGGAAGGAAATCCTTCAAGCAATTGAGGGAAGAGGAGGTTGTTGCAAAGAAGTTCCCCAACATTACCAAATTCCTAAGTACCAAGGGAGTAAGTCCCTCCCTTGGGAAACAATGAAGATAACAACATGAAATGTCAGGGGCCTAAAGGCCCCTAACAAGAGACGCCTAGTTAGGTGTCACCTACAAAAAAGCACAAACAACATTATATTGCTACAAGAAACTAAGCTCTCTGGTGAAGAATGGATGAAGTTTCTGAAGTATTGTTGACTTTGAAATGGTTATTTCTAGGAATCATTGGGTAATGTGGGAGGATTAGGACTAATGTGGAAAGAAGCTATGGTCTATGTGGAAGTTATTGGCTCATCTGCAAATTGGTTGGCAGCTAAGGTATTTGATCTTGGCCTTAACTATCAATTTGTGATCATTTATGTCTAAGGCCCGACAAAAATAGAGAAGGCTACCCTTTGGTGCTCAGTGCTTGACTTTTCCTGCCCTTTCTTAAGGGATAAATTGATCATTGGTGGGGATTTTAATGCTATTTTTTATTCGATAGAGAAGAGTGGTGGGTTTTGAAGTGTCTCTCAAGCCACCACAAACTTCAGGTGCTTCATGGCGGAGGCTGGATTAGTTGACTACCCCACAGAAAATGGTGTCTTTACTTGGACCAACAAGCGCAAGAATTTCACTACTATCACTGAGAGAATGGATAGATTTTTGGTCTCTTCATGCTAGTACGTTGTTGGTATGCAATTCCATGTTGGCATTCTTCCTGTGTTGATTTCGGACCACTTTCTAGTAGAATTAATGATCATTGATCAGCCAGAATTGTTAAAGACAAGTTTCAAATTCTAGAATATGTGATGGCAGGATAGTAGTCTTATTGGCCTTCTGGAAAGTTGGTGGAAGGAAGCCCGAGTTGGAGGATTGATTAGTTTTAAAGTAGTGAAGAAACTTCAGATTATTAAAAACAAAATTTGAAGGTTTGGAACAAGGAGAAGTTTCAAAATATATTAATGGAGAAAGCCAAGGTGGAAAATGAGTTGGAAACCCTTAATGAGAAAGTGATCAAAGATGGCATGAGGAATGATGAATTCTTCAAAGAGAAAGAGTTGAATGCAAAGTTGGCTGAACTCCTCAAGAGGGAGGAAATTTATTGGAGGGACAAGTCAAGGGAGGTGTGGCTTAGCAAGGGTGACTCAAACTCAAAGTTCTTTCATGCTTCGGTGCTGGCCAGGAGGGTTATGAACAAGATAGAAGAAATCCAAACTATTGAGGGTCTCACTACTCACGGCTTGTCTGAGGTGGGCTTGGCTATGTAGTTAAATTTTTTAAGCACCTTCTTGGAGACCAAAAGTTGCAGGAAAATGGTGGTAGTATCCTGGATTCGATAAGCAAATGATTCAGCGAAGCAGACAACAATATGCTATGTGGAGTGGTGACTAAAGAAGAAGTTGAGGTTGCTTTATTCTAGCTACACCCAAATAAGGCGCCAAGGCTAGATGGGTTCACTGCAAGATTCTTCCATTCATGTTGGAGCTTTGTTGGGGAGGACCTTTGGAAGCTTGTGGAAGATTTTTATAGGACTAAGAAGTTTGTGAAGGATATGAACAATTCAACCTGATAGCTTTAGTCCCTAAAAAACTTGCCAACATACTCAAATTGGTGTTGGGGAAGATAGTATCCTCATAGAAGAATGGTTTTGTTCCTGGGCAGGAAATCATTGATTGCATCCTACTTCTTTCTGAGGTGGTGCATACACTTAAGAAAAGCAAGGAGGTTGGGATGTTAATCAAGTTCAACGTTTGTAAGGCATATGATAAAGTCTCATGGGGATTCCTTATGAAGGTAATGGAGAAGTTGGGATTCAACACTCAATGGCATGAACTCATATACTATTGCATCTCCTCAATTTGTTTCTCAGTCTTAGTAAATGGGACTCTGCACAGCTTCTTTCAAGCCACCAATTGACTCAAACAAGGTGATCCCATATCACTATTCTTATTTGTGATAATGGCAGAATCTTTAAGTTGTGCCATCAAAAATAGTTGCAAGTGACTGGAATGGAAGGGTGTATGGGTGGCTCCAAATGTGGAACTGATTACTCACTCGCAATTTGTTGATGTCACTACCCTGCTAGGATAGGCAAGTATCAGGGAAGCAAGATCGATCAAAGGGGTGCTTGATGATTACAAAGAACAATCAGACCAAAAAATGAACAAGGAGAAATCATATATATATTTTTTCAATACAAGGCTATCATTGCAATAGGCTATTACTAGAATATTAGGATTTCAAGTGGGGAAATTTCCAGCAAAATTATTAGGGGTGAAAATTTTGTATGGTTCATGTAAAGCAAAAAATTGGGATGAAGTGGTTGGAAAATGCAAAAATAAGGCAATGGCGTGGAAGAATAATTGGCTCACATTGGTTGGGAGAATAACAATGGCTAAGGAAGTATTGTTAGCAATCCCAATATATACTATGTTGTGTTATGACGCACCTGTGAAGATTGAGGAAGACATGGAAAGGGTCTTGAAGAAGTTCCTATGGGAAGGCTCCAAGAATGAAAAAAAATACCACTCACAGGATGGGATACAACATGTAAAGAAAAAGAGGATGGTGGGGCTAGATTACGAAAGATTAGGCTTCAAAATACTACCTTGGGTGCCAAATTGGTGTGGAAGATGTACAAGTCTCCTGAAAAGTTGTGGTGTCAGATCCTATAGAACAAATATCTGGATAACAGGGAGCCCTTTAGAATCTTAACAATAGCAAATGTTGAAGGTAGCTCGGCAATGTGGAAATACATAATAAATTGTAGGCCCTTAATCACCTACCAGCTTTCATGGAGAATTTGGGATGGTAGGAAAGCTTCATTCTAGATGGATTCTTGGGATGGCCATAAAAGTTTGGCAGAAATGTTTGATTTGTGTCAATATGTGGACAGGCTACAGGAGGAGTGCAGAATCAAGGTGGCAGACTATGTGTGTCAAGATGATGATTTGGTTGGCGGTTAGTACAAGTGGAAAGATGTGGATTCTATATCGTTACCACAAGAAGTAAAAGAGGTTGTGGCTCGAGAACTAACCAATAGGTCAGTTAATTTGTGCAATAGGGAGGATACAATTATTTGGTGTGGGATTATGTCAGGGGAATACTCGGGCAAATTGGGATACCGTATCCAAGTAGCGCATAGTGAGGAGAAGATGTGGACGGCTACTCTCTATTGGAAGCAGGAAGTGTTTCCCAAGGCTGGTGCCTTCCTTTGGGTGGCCCTTCACTAGCGTTGTCTTACAAGTGAAAGATTAAAAAGAATTAGGATTGTTGGCCCGTCTCAGTGCACATTATGCGAGCTTGAGGAGGAAGGAGTGGATCACCTATTTCTCAACTATCCTATGGCTGCCTCATGTTGGGATTAGCTGCAAGGGGCCTTTTGTCTCCAAGAACCAAGATAGGTGAAGCTTCAAGATTTTTTGAACAGTTGGTCAATTACAAATAAGAATGGATATTGGCATGGAATCTGGATAATGGTGCCATCATTGGTCATATTTCCTCTATGGAAGGAGAGGAACAGATGCATCTTCAAAGAGGAATCTCTGAGCAGGGACCTTCTCATTGCAAAGATTCAGGGAGCCATCATTGAGATAGCAAACAATAGAAATAGCATAGGTGCCAAGGCAAGGTTCACTAGGTGGGACAAGGAGATTCACCTAAGCCCTCAACCTTCAGGATGGGTAAGGTGAATAGGAAGGAAGTGCATTGGCTGCAACCGGTGAGATTAAAATGGAAAGTAAACTTTGATGGGGCTACCAAAGGCAACCCTGAGTAGGCTAGGGTTGGGTGCATAATCAGAGACAATTGTGGTTAGTGCATGTGGGTTGCGTCAAAGAGTTTGGGTATTCGATCTAACAACATTGCTAAGATGGAGGCCTTGGTGTGAGGATTGGAGTTATGTATCCAAAAAGGTATAGATACTGTGGAAGTAGAAGGTGATTCTCAAATATGTATCCAGGAAATTTCCTCAGGAAAAGTGCCAAATTGGAAAATGGACAATTGGATTGGTAAGGCTAAAATTCTTCTTGGTAAGCTAAATGACTTCTCCATCGCACACGCATACAGGGAGGAAAATAAAGTTGTTGATCTCCTGTCCAATTACAGTGTATCCCAAGACAATATGGTGCTCATAGATTCCTCCACAGATTAGTGGACAAGGTTGTAGGCTATATTAGACTAGGACAATGCAGGGCAATGAGGTGACTGGCCTAGCGTAACTTTGGGCCCATGAACAAACTTTGAGATATGTGACTCACGTGGTGGTAGTTGTTGGATACAGAAAGCATATCTGGTCAGAGATTTGGCTTGGATTCGTAGACCGAAATGAGGTCGGATGCTACAGAATTTCCTTTTCATAAGCTATATTAGCTCACGTCCGATGAGGGGTAATGCACATTTAGCCCTTAAAAGCAAAACTGGAGAGCCAAACAGAAAGTAAGGATGGTGCATTTTTTTGGGCTAAGTTGCTTGTGCATTGAAGAGACCAGCATGGAGCAATGTAGGTGACTCTTCCCGATCTGTAGCTCAAAGGTATTGGATGAGATCGTGAATGTGGTTAAGGGTGTGCTCCAAGAGGAAAGGCACTGGTGCGATGGGAAGATATATGAAGCAATAATCGAGTCATTGATCGACATACTAGGCTCTCAGGAGAGGATGGTGGAGCTCTCTGTAGGCTTTGTGGCCGAGGCTAATGCTCAAGGTGTGGCGAATGCTACTTTGGAATTGGTAGCAGATGGTCTAGTGAGCCATCTAAGACTATTATTTGACGCTGCTGATATTGGAGCTGAGGAGGATGAGGGTGAGATTCATGAAGAGGAGGCTTTAAGGCAATGCTTGGAAGCCAAGGAGAACTTTGTGGCGAATGTGTGGGAATTCTACAGAGCAGGAGTCATCAATTCCAATATGGGGGAATTCACCAGATACATGGATTCTAGTTTATCTTGGCATAGTGAGAGCAGTCTAGCTCAGGCACTAGGTATGGGTCAGAGTTTGGTTGTGATCTACCAACATCTGATAATGTAAAATGGGAGGTTTTGGGTTTTTGAAAGTTTTTTTGAATGATCTATGGCTTGCTTCGCTACCAGAACTCAATGTAAATGGGTGCTATCCCCTTTGATAGCACTTACCAATTAAAAATAATAAAAGGGCAAGTGCATGAAGTTGGGTACCAATTTTATGGCCACTTATGAATTTTTTTTAAAATGCCCTCGCGTTATAACGCGCAAGAGTTATAACACGCACACATTATTTCACGTTAAAAACAAAGAAAAAAGTGAAATTATTTACCTTGGAATACCAACCCAAAGGCTTGGAGGGCATTCCCAACAAGGCCAGAGACGTGTTTTTGCAAATTCTATAATTTTTCACATAATCGGGTTCATGCTCACCATCAAGATTGCATCTAGTTCAATATTCACAAAATCAAAAACATGGGTAATGTTAGGTTCTCTCTTAGCTATCCAACGATGTAATTTTTTTCACTTTTCGATAATGTTAAGCCTTTCATCCATAATTTCTTTTGTTTGTATGTCTATTTTTTGCCAAAAATCAGTGTTTAGTGTTTTTTTGTTATAAATTAACCGTTCATCAAAATTTAAAATAAATTACATTTTTAGAAACTAGACTCCATTTTACAAATTTATTAAAAAAAAAAAGAAAAAAAATCAATTATTTTCAAAAAAATTTAGGGGGAACACGGCCAAAATTTTGCTTTTCAGGAAGTGCCCACTTAGAAAATTAGTAAAAAATCAAATATTTATTAAAAAATTATCAAAAAAATTGTGCACCAACTAGATGCTATTAGCTAGCTTCTGACCATAGCGATTTTAAAAATACTACAAAAAAGTGTCACGTCTCAGACTTTGATGTTGTTTTGACCATGACTTTGTGGGATTTATTATATGAATGATGATGCGTGATTAGAGTAATATAATATAATACAATGCTTTGGTATATGGAAATGTAGAAAAATATTTTCTTTTGGAATTATGAATGCATTTTATTTTAAAATATACAAGATAGAACAAAATAGAAGTATTGATTTAATTATTGCTTTGATTTATATTTCTATATCGGATACTAATACAATTTCGTTGTTGCATGCCTGAGTGCATTTGAGTTGCAGGTGGTCGAAGACCAAGAGTGTGATTGAGGAAAAGAAGGTTAGCTTCTTGACAGGGTAAAATAGGAGTACTCTCGACCACACACACACAACACCTAGACTCATGTAGATTGCATTTAGGCAATGTCACTTTCAACATGATTGTCTTGAATTATTGGTGAATTAAATAATAGTCGATTAAAATAAATAAAATAATAAATAAAAGCAATAAATACAATTTAACTATTAATTATTAATTTTAAGTTTTAAATGCTTTATGGTTTCAAATCCTATCTTTATTTTGTGTTAATTAAATGATGAATTATTTATAAGTGAGGTAAAATATTTATTTTAGATTTGAATAAATGAATAATAAAAAAATAATAACATAAATATAAATTAATTATCAATTATAATTTTGAAAGGATTATGATTTGTTTTATTTAATATATATATATATATATATGTATATATATATCCCATTATCTGTGCAATAATAGAAAAATCTGTTTATTAAAATTTTATTTAAATTAGGGAATTAAAATAAAGAGGAAATATTTTATATTTACATATGATAAGGAAGAAATATTTGGTTTGCATATTAAAAGGTGGAGATATCTTTGTTTGCATATGTTTAAAAACCTTAGTCCAAAATTGGGAGAAATGAACAACCCCGAGAAAACTTTGGGCTCTGGGGAAATTCTCCTTAAAACCAACAATGCTTTTGGCAAGTGGTGACCTCTGGATTTTGCATGTAAAATTTATCTGTCATTTGGAAATGGTCTTCATGACCCTCAGAAGGAGGAATAAAGCTTTAAGGGAGAAAAGAGATTATTCAGACACATAACCAGGGCTCTGGAAGAGGGAGACAAAAAGGTAATACTGGGCATCTGCAACTGGAGAAATCTGCCAGGTTATTTCCATTCCTTGTTTTTAAATCAGTTTAAATTGCAGTAAGAAATTGGAGAAATGAAATGCATCATTCTATGAAAATGATTACAGATATCTGAGAAATCTTTTCCAATTTTATTTTTGAATCTGGGTAAAAGCCTTCTTCTCATTTGTTGCATTATATAGAGAATACCCAATCTCTTTCTTCCAGATTAGGGTTACATTCTGTTGCAAAAGCTACAAATCATTAAATTGCTCTCAATTGTATCTAAAAATATATATATATATGCATATAATCTTGCAAGAAAAAATTTTACCATAAATTAATTCAAAATTCGTTTGAAATAAATTTAAATGCAGTGTAATACTTGGCAAAATCTTTCTTTTGTGTTATGAAATTATTTAATTGTAGGGGGGAGGGGGGATTTAATCCCCATCCCTTCCCATAGGAAGGGCACGGCTCTGTGGGGAGGCTTGCGCCCTCCACAGGCCACGGCCTGTGGAGGGGGCGCGACCTCCTCACAACCCGCGCCCTCCCCATGGGAGAGGCAAGGCCTCCCAGCACCCTTTGTGGTGCTCAACACCTGTATGTAACCCTGTATAATATTTTTATTCTGTGTGCACATCCAGAAAAAGTGAGAACAGTTATGAAAATCAGTATTTCTTTCTTTAAAGCATATATATATAGTTTATATATATATATACACTCAGCTGTATATGTATATATACATAAATATATTCATACATATATACATAAATGCAAGTTTGAACAGGAAAACCATCTTCAGAATGTGTCATGCTTTCTGTCAAAAATACACAAACATCTCAGTAATTTTGAAGCTGGAAATGAGAAAAAGTACCTCTGAGAAAACATGTAAATTGAAAATCTTCTTGATCACACTGTCTTATGCTTACATACAGATGTACATTCCTGAATAATGGTATACAATATAAAATTCAAATGCAAGTTTTTCTTTCAAACCTCTATTATTCCGAAAGAAAATTGCCTTGTTTCTGTATATTACTAAAAAATAGAAACCTGTAATAAATTGAGAATTTCATTTTCAAATCAGCTGGAATTTGGAAAGAGTAGAAGTATATACATAAATCTGTGAACACTGTTTCATACAAAAGAATTAATTAATTCCTCTACTTGTGTTTGTACACTGATAGAATCATGACATACATGCAATTTTTTTTACATTTTCAAGAGAGTAGCTTGGAGTGAAAACAGAGTCCTTTACCAAATCAGAAAAGAATTACTTACAAAAGAGTAGATGCTATCTTAATACTGAAACTTACAACCTTTTTCTTTGTTAATGGAATTCAAAAGATGTTTTGAAACTCTCATTTGAAATCTAAATATGCATGGAAATCAGCTTGAAAAGAAATCTTTGTATGAATGTGGTTAAATGAAAGAAAATTCTTTTAGAATCAATAGAATGCATGAAGCATGTATGGAAAATGGACAACTTTCTGTAGACTCTTGCACTTTATTATATTGTACTTTTGGTAACTTTCGGGACAGGATGCCAAAGGTGGATCCATAGAGACGGTAGTTTTACCTTTTCTGAAACTACCACTTGTTTATTTTATTTATGTTTAGCCAAGCACTTGTAACATTGAAATAGATGGATTTGTTTTAAAAGCCTGGAAATACATGTATTTGAGTCTCTACCACCTCCTGTTGCAAGAAATATGTTTTCTCATGTTAGAAATGCATATAGGCACCAGGCATGCATCGAGAGTTCCCTCCTGTTTTATTGTGTCAGGTTGCTAGGCTCCTTTATGCAAGGCCGGGGATTCCTTCAAGTTAGGAAGGAACCCGGGGAAGTCATGTACTTCGTGGTTGGGCGGAAAAGGTGCCTGAATCACACTCTTGGCCCCAGCTCGCAAGCAGACCGATGGTGTCACAGCGGTTGGAGGTTCAGAGTTTTATTTGCTATTGATGTACTTGTGTATCATTCTGGAATGGCTTGTAAAGCCCCATTGTATATGTATATTTATTTGACATTCATTATTGAAACTTTGAAATAGAAGTATGGCATGAAAGAATCTAATGTAACATTGATATGTAGAATTAAAGTTTTATGACGTAGCATTGAAAAAGATGTTTCTATTGGAATTATTGATCTCTTTCGAGTATGGATGAATATATATGTAAAAATTCATTGATGTACTTTTGCCATGTGCACAATCTTGATAAATTACAATGTTATTATTTATATACATGAAATGCAATTTATTCTCTTTTACATTGAGCTCATTTTGGAAGCTCTTATGAATGGTATTATTTACTTATAAACCTTTTGAAACAGATTGAACAATTTAAAATGCTTTTGCTTATTATCTCCCGAGCGCTACAAAAAGTTCATCGTGCTCAGGTCGTACAAGAGTTGCTATGTTATGTTTTTTTGATAAAAACAACACCAATTTCTATACATCCCTCTTTTGAACCCCTTAATCTCAACCATTTTCAAAATAAATTAGTAGTTTAGAAAGTAGACTCAGAGCACTTCGATCCTAGTTTTTGTTCCATCTCAAAATTCTGAGTGTAACTATCCTCAATTTCACGTCCAAGGTCAGCATTTCCTGATTTCAGAAAAAAAAGTGGCCACTTAAGCCCCCTTTTTGGGAGCCATCTTGGTGCAATTACCCAAAATGAAAATTAATAAAATAAAACTATCTTTCTTAGCATACTCTACTCCCTCCTCTTGCAATCAATTGTGATCTTTTTTTCTTAAAAGATCAACTTATTTTCACTGGGCGAATATCGATAAGGGACTCTGATCTTCAATTAACACTTCTTGAACTTTAGTCCAGTGATCTTCCTTTATACATGCAACTAACGATTTCAAGTCAATTAAGATAAATTATACTCTGATCTCTTCTAGATCTCCTATGATGACTAGTGGATTTCTTTTGAACTGGCTTTGATACTAGATGAAGGCAAATAAATTAAGAATGGTGATCTGTTGATCACAAAACAAACCAGTATGCGAAAGATTCAAATTGTCTTGATGCAATAAGAGGTAGGACATCTATTAAATAGAGATTTAAAAGAGAGGTGACATTATGGAACACAACCATATTCACCAATAACTTAACTACTATATTTATTACAAACAATAATATTATTTGTAACACAACAACAACATTATTTATAAGAGATGATACAAAGTCAATAAAAACTGCTCCAATGGAAATTATTGTTGTCAATACCAACTAACTCAAAATAAATTTGAAGGTGTTGAGATGATCATTTACCAAGTATCCTTCTTTATCTTTAAGGAATAAAATTTTATTTTCAGAAAAAATAATAATAATAAATCTTTCAAATAGATACAATGATCCTATCTTCTTCCACAATAAATAAAAAATGTCATAAAAATATTAGAAAATTAAAAAACTTAACATTATATAAAAGGAGAGAAAATATTTAATTTAAATAATTATATACTTATAGTTTCAGATAATAATAATTTGATTTTTTTTTAATTATATATATATATAATTTTATTTTTCTTTTAAAGATTATTTGGGTCAATTAAATAAATATTTATAATTATTAAGCAATTAATATAAATGAAAGAGGGGATTTATAATTATAATTAATATATTTAAAAATTAAATAAGTAGATAGATTGTTTTAGTTTTAGGATTGATGAGAAAGAAATGTTAATGTTGTTTTCTATTAGTTTGTGACTATCATAAAATCATTTTCCTTGATTTGATAACAACTTCAAAGTCTAAACTACCATACAAAATATTGTGAATTGATTCTAAGTACTTTGTGTTTGATCCTAACTACTATAAATTTGATATGTTATGTACAATTGAATTATTATACGAGACTCAACTAATAGGATGTGCACTTGAAAAAAATGCATATCTTTGCCTTCTAAGTATATGGATTTGTAAGGTAATGTTTATAAACAACTTTGAAGAATTTATCCAATGAATGATCACATTCTCCTAAGTACCCTTTAATAGACTAGATTAATGTCTGTGAGAAGTATTAAAGACAATGATTTATATATAAATAAATAGATAATAGATAAATAAAGATGGGACCATGAGTCAAATCTAACATAAAAACATCTCACTTATCAATATATTAATATAAAAATATTTTATCTTTACTATAATATATAAATATATATTTCAAAATATATACCTAACTCAAACCTAACACGAAAAAAACAAATTGCATAAGGAAATACCTTTCTTAACCATTTTTGGATTCTTAACATATCTTAAACCATTTTTAGATTCTTAACCTATCTTATCCTAGATGTACACTTCTTTAGATTTTGATGGATACGTCTGTCATATTCTGGACGTGGCTTAGGCAAGTCGAGAATCTTCCAGGTAGTACTTGCATTGTCATAAAACGAATACTTGTCCGTTAAACATTTGGCAACAATAGTTTTCGCTACTCGATCATCTAAACATATAAAACCTCCTTCACTCTTTTTCAGAGTGTTGTCTAATCTTTCAGAAATGGCGTCAAATCGATACTCATCTCAGAATGCTTACTATCCTGGACCGGACTCCAGCGCCTTCAAAAACCTGCAAAAGATAAGCCCTTCTGTGCAAACTCATCTCAAGAGGGTTTATTTCACTCTGGCCTGCACTCTGCTGGTTTCTGCGCTGGGGGTGTACTTGAACCTACTCTCCAATATTGGAGGACTTCTTACAGCCATTGGCCTAATGGCTTCCATTTCCTGGCTTTTATCCACACCTCCCTATCCATACAATGAGGTAAATGCATTTTCTTTAATTTTTGTTCTATTCTGTAGGTTTTTAATTTTAGCCGCTGTCTATTCATTGATATGATTAGCAGTCATTCCCAAATAACAATCACAAGATTCAGAAAGCACCCAAGCAAGTATTGTAAGCACTGCATAGAAAACATTTTTGAGAGTCAGTCCCACCACATTTTTTAGTCTATTGTATGTTTTCTTGTCTGTAATAATTGTGGGGCTTTTGAACAGGGTAAGAGGATGAAATTGCTCGTGGCAGCTGCTGTGTGTGAGGGGGCCACTCTTGGGCCGCTTGTGGGCTTGGTGATTAACATTGATCCAGGGTAATTTCTTTTATTTATTTATTTCGCTAATTAACATTGATCGGGGTAAGAAATTTTATTGTGGGCTTCAAATGTTTTGAAATACCAAACTCAGGCCTGGCCCTGCAGAGACCTAAAAATCAACCTTTGCCTTATATGCCTCATGTGTTAGAACAATAAAGAGCAGACAGAACAAAATGAGAAACCGGAATTGAAGATTCATAAATAAACAAAACACAGAACACGAATTTACGTGGTTCACCAATATGGCTTCATCCACAGGAAAAGCAGGGGAAACTCTGCTTATGGCTACCAAGTTTACCTTCTTGATAGTTTTTGAAAACTTTCCGGCATGAGGTTTCATGAAATGAGGCATTGGAGTCCAACACCCACAAATTAGCTGTAGTTTCGCTTGTTGACAAGACTAGTGCACCTTCATCTTGTTCATATATTGTGTTAACTTCGTTGTTCTTTGACTAATTCTGAATTTTCGACCAGCAATTCTTCTTGGTGTGTCCTTCTTTGCCACAAAACTAGCAACCTCCATTTCTTCCGCTAGACTTAGATCTCCTTGCAAATTTTGATCTCCTTTTATTGTAATTGTTGGTATAAATGCAGCCCAATCCTCTGCCTGCAATGTAACGGCTGCTGCATGTAACCGCTGCCAGCAGAATCTTTTCAGTCTCCACTTGACATGCATTGGTTTATTCTGGAATCGACTATATTTGGTGGTAGGACTGGGTTTTATATATAGCTGCTACCGTGAATGTATTATGTACTGAGAATTAGATAATAAAGAGATTGCCTCTGCTTTGAGAGTCGATGTAGGCAATTGCCGAACCACTATAAAATTTGTGTCTCTGTCTTGTTCTTTATTTTTCTGTTTTCTATTCTGTTTCTTTGCTCGTTTTAATTTTAACAGTAATTTCTGCCCCTATATTGAGGCCTCCCTCTATTGCCAAAAATCAAGGCATCACCCGATGAGTTTCCTTGATTTTTCCTCCTCATGTTTTCGCTTAGAAGAGTGGCCAGAATATCATCGAATTTTAACGTGTTTTTACCAGATACCGAATTGTTAATTGCCATCACTACTTCTTCCCAGCTGCTGTCCGATAGAGAGCATAACAATAGAATGGCTTTGATTTCGTCATCCAAATTTATGTTTACGGAAATCAATTGGCTGATCAATGTATTGAACTCGTTGAGATGATTGGACATGTTTCCTCCTTCCTTCATCTTCAAATTGTACTTCTTCATGAGGAAAACCTTGTTTGAGGCGGAAACCATTTCATACATAACCAACAATTTTTCTCATAATTCCTTCGATGTCTTTTCCGATGAAACATTAAATAGAACATTATTGGATAACGAGAGGATGATTGTTGCTTTCACCTTCTTATCCAATTTCTCCCATTCCTCATCAGCCATCACGGTTGGCTTCTTAGCTTTGTCTTCTAACACGATTGAAAAATCTCTTTGAATCAACAACAATTCTATCTGTATCTTTCGTAATCCAAAATTCTGTTCTGAGAATTTTTCAATTCTCAATTTATCTGCTTTCATTTTTCCGAAGATTCTTCACAAGTTTCCAATCAGCTTTTTCACCAAGCTTTGATACCAATTGTTGAACAATAAAGAGCAGACAAAACAAAAAGAGAAACCAGAATTGAAGATTCAGAAATAAACATGACACAGAAGACGATTTTATATGGTTCACCAATATGACCACATACACGGGAAAAGCAGGGGAAACTCTGTTTTATTAATGCTGTTAACACAGTACATTTACAGCAGCAGGGGAAAGTCTGTTTTATTAATGCTGTTAACACAGTACATTTACAGCAGCATATGCTATATATTTTTATATCATTATCCATAATGATAATATTGTATATCACCGAAAAGACAAAGAGACATGTTGACGGGAGAAAAGGAAGAAAGTGGAAAAGACGAGTCCGTTGGACTTCACACTTCCAACATCATGTGGGTTTTCTAGTTTTGTTATTGCCGAAAGAATATGAACTTGTGTCACTCTCTTAAAACTGCAATCCTTATTATGATGTAGAACCTAACAGCAATCTTGCAATGGATCAAACGTGCTTAAAATATCTTTCCTTATTATTGTGTAGTAATTTCGCGATGGGCAATTTGATCCAATTTACCCATTACCATTGTATTGCTGTTACCCTAGAATTCCTTATGCTAAGGATTTATTTTTATATTTAATTAGTCTTTAATATAATGATATTGTTCTGCTGGAAATTCTGCAGCATTGTCGGGACAGCCTTGGTGGGAACAAGCTTGGCGTTTGCCTGCTTTTCAGCAGCAGCAATATTTGCCCAGCGCAGGGAATTTATGTTTCTAGGAGGAATATTGGGATCAGGTCTGAGTATTTTACTGTGGTTGAACATTGCATCTGTTCTCTTTGGTGGTTCAACAGCAACATTCGTATTTGAGGTAATTTTCATTAAGTTCTAATTGGTATTTATGAGTGCAATTGTTTCAATGATGTTATTCTTTGAGTCATCTTCCTAACGGGATGCATGAGGCGTGAGGTTAGGTTTGTTAGGTTAAACCATTTTCTAAACAGTCAGAAGAATAATAGCTAGGAAAGGCTTTATAGCAGGGAACTAAGTTAAAAAATTGCACAGATCTGGAATTTAATAGATATTCGAAAGAAGAAATGTTTTATTTCCTGGTAAATTGTCCTTCTTACTAGAAGAGCTATGAATAGGAAAGGATTGATACTGGGGAAAACATTATACAGAATGAAATAATAATGATTGTGCATAATGTGCAGTCTTAACTCTAATGGATGTTTCATATAAAAATTGTGTCTTTAAATTTTCTTTTCTTTTATTTTCTTTTCACTTTGCACATTTCTTTCTGGTCAAGAGATGTATAGGTTATATGCTGCACACTCCCATGTTTTCCACTATGAAAGCCCCTATACTAACCATTTGAACTCATTCCGTTCAGCATTTTCAAATAATCTATGTAAATTAAAAATGTATTGCCATTGGGTTTGGCTCTCCACATTCATCAATCTAGTTGCATATATCAGCATTGATTGATCTCGTTTCTTTTAGTGGTATTTTGAGAAAAAAGGATGAAGTTGGTATTACAAAATTGCCAGTCTGGCAAGAGAGTTTTAATCAAGATATTGCAACTGCAACCTGTTAGAGGTTCATTTTAATTAACACTCTCAAGTTTCAAATATGCAGATATATTTTGGTCTCCTCCTTTTCCTTGGGTACATCGTCTTTGACACCCAGATGATCATTGAGAGGGCAGACCGTGGATATTATGACTACATCAAGCACTCATTGGATCTCTTTACTGATTTTGCTGCAGTTTTTACCCGTTTGCTTATCATAATGGTCAAATCTTTTTACCATCATTCTGACAAGCTATTCATTCTGTTGCAATTTGAGATTCAATGTTCTAACAAGTTAATTATGTTTGTTTGCATTTCAGGCAAAAAATGCAGCCAAAAAGTCTGAGAAAGAGAAAAAGAAGAGAAAGGATTGAAGTAGCAGAAGTTATCTTGTATAAAGGAGGACTGATTGTAGGAATAGCATTTTTGGTGCCCTAGTTTGTGTGTAGAACCTTACTACAGGAAGCCCATTGTACAGTAGAAAAATCTGATTTCCCGTTCTGACAGGAAAAGCTGTCAAGTGTAAACGTGCAGAATTTCATCTCATGTTTTCTCAAAGTTTTTAGTTAGGGAGATTAGTCTAAAATTTGGGAATCAGTTTGATGGCCTTTAAAATTTTCTTCCTTTGTAAATTGCACTCGCTGGACTCTTTTGAAGTATGCTTGAAAGGATAATATGTGGCTGAACAAGAAATATATTCGTTACGAATATTTTAATTTAGAAATTACACAGAAAATTTTGTTGGGTTTTGTGGATGATAAATTAATTTGTTTTTATTTTGGTGTTATAAGAGGAATCGGAAGCAAAGCATGTTTTCTAAGGGTAAGGTCCTATGGAGGGGGTTTCCTTATAAATCTCAGTGGATGCTGCTTAATTTTTTTAAGAATATTTTAAAGTTCTTGGTCTCATGGATTTAATCTTGCAATTCTTATTTTCTAATAAGAATTTAAAATTTTAGATGAGAGACAAGTGGCATAAAAAACTCCTAAGCTGTAGGGGCAATTTCTAGCCCCACCCCAATTTCATCAGCTGAAATATTCATTCCTAAAAGGTAGGGGCTCCTATTTTTTTGGAAAAGATTTCAATTAATCCCGTAGCACAATTTTTTTTTCCGAAGCCCCCACATGGGACCATATAAAAACAACAATAGGAAGTGTGTAAAGAGGGCCCTTCACGAGTGTAGAAATGTACGGGAAAGCATCCTTTTTAATTGGATTTGTCGATTAAGATTGATGGATTGTCATATAATTATATAATTGTGAAACACTACTTATAAGGCTCTAATATAGGGTTGTAAGTCGAGAAAGTAAACAATCGATGAAAATCTATAATGATTTAGATCAAGCTTTAGAAGTTATAAATATTTCGTTTTTATAATCATTATTTAGGTGTAATGAGTATCCTTATATTATTTTCATGAAAGTAAATAACTAGCAGTCCCATCTTGGTGTGCAATACGTACGCAGAAGAGTTGCGAAAGGTCAATTAGGGAAAACTTTGGTCTATTTTTTTGCATAAATTTGTGTAATAAGTTCAATTGGTAGGCCATTTAGAACATGAATGTCTCTGTGCAACAAAGATTTGAATGGAAAGTGATAACTTCAAATCAACTATGCATCCATTTATAGGGATCCAAAAATGACAAACAAAATCTCTCAATTAGGAAGATAATCAGGTTCCATTACAATAAGATCATGTTATGTTTGCATGTGAGAGAGAGAGAGAGAGATTAGGGAGATAAGGATATAAAGAGATAGGTAGGATTGAGAGGGAGATAGAAATAGAGAGAGAGCAGGAGATGAAGTGAATGAGCTAGAGATAATGATATATAGATAGAGAGGGAGAGAGAGGGAGATAAAGAGAGGGAAATCAAAAGGTGACAAAGACAAGTAATAGAAAGGTATAGAGAGAGGGAGAGAGAGATAGAGATAGAGACATGGAGGGAGAAATAGGGAGTGTGTATATATGAGTTAGACAAATAGGAGAGACAAATAGGGAGGGAGATAGATTTATATAAATAGATAAGAGAGGGAGGGAGAGAATTAATGAGAAGAGAGAGTAGAGAGACATATAATATTATATAAAATTAATTATAGATTTGATTTTCTATCTCTACATTCTTTACAAATTTAATTATTAATTAAAATAAGTATTATTTCTATAAATATAAAATAATTAATTATAAACATAATAAAAATCTTGTTAAAAAACTTAAGAATGTAATATATGTAATATTATAAAAAATTATAAAATATCTAAAATAAATTAAATAAATATCTTATAAATTAAGATAAAAGTTAAAAACATAATTATTCTATAGGAGCTCTTATTTTAATAGAATACAAATAATTATACATTGAACTTCTAATAGTTATATAAAATCTAATTGCTAATAAAAATAATAATTTAAAACAAATAAAGTTAATAATAAATTAAGCTTATTAAGTCAATAAATAATTAAATAGAAATAATACTAATTTTTTAATTTATTAAAATTGTGTGTGTGAGTAAAGTATAAATAATATCAAATAAACTCGCTATAACTACTAATAAATAAGGAAAAGTCAACATTAATAAATATCTAATATAGAATAAAAAGATAAATATAAATATGATAAATAATATCTAAATAATATAATATAATATATAACATCTCATTCAATACAATGAATAACTCAAGAGCAATGGAAACTAATGGTCATTTGCGGGAGTCTATGGATAATAAATTAATTTGTTTTTATTTTGGTGTTATAAGAGGAATCCTAAGCAAAGCATGTTTTCTAAGTATCTTGAGGTTAAAAACAATAGAAGTGTGTAAAAAGGGCCCTTCCCGAGTGTAGAAATGTACAGGAAAGCAAGTATGCAAATAGGGGAGAGGGGATAGTGCTAACTTTGTCAACACGTAGCAATTGATTGGAATATTGTAGAACCTTCGTTTTTTTTTTTTGAAATGTGGAATGGTCCCTTATCTATCTATAACTAAGGATTGGAGGTGTGACTCATCATGCAACTCACCACATCAGCACATCTATTGAGAAGTGTCTAAAATTTGACTTTTTAAAAATTTGACCAAAATTAATCATAGGACTCTAGTAGTTGAACCAAAAAATATCATTTGTTGCTTGTAGAATATCATATTTTTATTTACAACAAAACTAATATGGAACCTAAATGGACCAAATACCTATTGGTAACCATAAATCTTTGATATCTTTAGTTATATTCAACACATATGGACCAATAGTTGAACATAAATAAATTATTTGTTGTTATAAAAAAACACATAATTATTTAAAATACAACATATATCAAATAAAAATGGGCCAATAGTTGAACACCAAAGCTTTTTGAAAATCCTTGGGGAAAATACATGGTATTTATTTTGCTCACCTTTTATATTTGTGATAGGACAAACTATTAATATAAAATACTCCAATGCTTGTACATTGCTACCCCAATAGTTGTACACACGAGAACAATATTTTTTAACTATGATAATAATACTTGTTTAAATGAGTGTCTTATTTTATTAATTGAGCATTTTATTTTTTAAATTATACACTTACCGTGGATAGCTATGATATTTTATTTGAGACAAAAAAAGATATACTTATTTCACTTCTTCATCAATGTATTTATGTTTTTTTTACATAACGTTAAGAGGTTCTCATGTGTTCAAGTATGGGTCCACTTTTGATCAACATTTGATTGTTTTTTATTTACATTTGGACTATTTATTTACAAGATATAGTATAAATATGTGGTAAGACTGGTTATTATAATCACAATTGACTACACGACTATTGGATCCTGCACAACTACTAGCCCCTCTCCCTATAGTCATGGAGTAACATCCTTTTTAATCATATTTGTCAATTAAGATTGATGGATTGTCATATAATTATATAATTTTGAAACACTACTTATAAGGCTCTAACATAGGGTTGTAAGTCGAGAAATTAAACAATCTATGAAAATCTATAATGTAGCATGTATGATACAGATTATTATTCTGATCAAGCTTTAGAAGTATGAATATTTCATTTTTATTACCATTTTTTAGATGCAATGAGTTTCCTTATATTTTTCATGAAAGTAAATAACTAGCAATCACATCTTGGTGTGCAATGGGTACACGAAAGAGTTGCGAAAGGTCAATTAGGGAAAATTTTGGTCTATTTTTTGCATAAATTTGTGCAATAAGGTCAATTGGTAGGCCATTTAGAACATGAATGTCTTTGTACAACAAAGGTTTGAATGGAGAAGTGATAACTTCAAATCAACTATGCATCCATTTATAGGGATCCAAAAATGACTCAAACAAAAATCTCTCAATCAGGAAGATAATTAGGTTCCATTGCAATAGGCTCGAGTTATGTTTGCATGTGTGTGTGTGTGTGTGTGTGTGTGTGTGTGTGTGAGAGAGAGAGAGAGAGAGAGAGAGAGAGATTAGGGAGATATGGATATAAAGATATAGGTAGGATCGAGAAGGAGATAGAAATAGAGAGAGAGAGTAGGAGAGATGAAGTGAATGAGCTAGAGATAATGATATATAGATAGAGAGGAAGAGAGAGGGAAATAGAAGGAAGGTGACAAAGACAAGTAATAGAAAGGTACAGAGAGAGAGGGAGAGAAAGATAGAGAGGAGGAAAGATAGAGATAAAGATAGAAATAGAGACATGGAGGGAGAAATACGAAGTATGTGTATATAAGATAGAGAGATATGGAGTGAGAGATAGGGAGGGAGATAGATTTATATAAATAGATAGAGAGGGAGGGAGAGAATTAAAGAGAAGAGAGAGTAGAGAGATATATAATATTATATAAAATTAACTATAGATTTGATTTTCTCTCTCTACATTCTTTACAAATTTAATTATTAACTAAAACAAGTATTATTTGTATAATTATAAAATAATTAATTATAAACATAATAAAAATCTTGTAAAAAAAAATAAGAATATAATATATATAATATTGTAAAAAAATATAAAATATCTAAAATAAATTAAAAATATATCTTATAAATTAAGATAAAAGTTAAAACATAACAATTCTATAATAGCTCTTATTTTAATAGAATACAAATAATTATAAATTGAACAACTTCTAATAGTTTTTATTGACTATTGCAATTTGACATTTTAGATATAAATAATTCAAATAATTCAAAGTTTATAACTAGTGTTGTGGATTAAGTGTATGGAACCTCCGTGGATAAATTTTAAACATTTATGCACAACCGAGGGTACCGCTTTCATCGCCACCAACCAAGGGATACTCAATTTCACCCTAAAGAGCTCAAACCTAGGGATAATGTCAAACAAGAGTTTCACGGATTTAGGTCCAACTAAGACCGCAGGACAATACTACCCAAAGGGGGCATGGAAAGTCTATCATGCGTGCAGATGGTACTCACAGGTGCATCATACCTATCTTTATGTAAGAAGTTAATCAACATGATCTCCTCGGTTATTATGTTTACTTGTGACATCGGATCAATGAGAACACTTGTTGTGATGTTTCCATTGATTTGTGCAGGAATATAGAGAGGAGATGGTTCCTTGTTAAAACCCATCGGCAGGTCCTATGAAGTGAAGGTTATACCAGTATCACTGTCCATAGGTTGCATAGAGGGGATAGTTTGATGCAGGAAGGAGGCCATTACGCACACTAGATGATACTTTCACAGAGTTCCTGAAGGTTAAAGAATAAGACAGTGACCTAATTAAGGTTTCATTATGCAACACCTTTGGAACCTTCCAACTACACCAACTAGGGGTCACAGGTTGGGTTGTAAGGGGACGGCCTCACAACACTCGCATCTACAACACTCTTAGAGTATGAGGAAAGGAACTGCCAGTATCATTAAACAGAACCAAAATGGTTCATGTCGAGTTCACCAAAAATGTAAGAGAGGGGGACCAACCACATTCAAGGCCCTAGTCATAGAGGGCCAAGAGCGAAAGGTTGCCCTAACTTACCTCAGCTTAACAAGATGTTGGGGAATGCAGGACGAGAATGATGAGGACTATAAATTCCTTCAATCACCCTACAAACTTGAAATGCAAGATGGGGCTAGCTGAGCCAATTTTTGGGTTCAACGCTATGCCTCAGGAAGCCCTCTGCCCAAGGACAGAAGTGTGGTCCTGGGACAACAGCCAAAATCTCTCAAGTGTGTTGGTGTCCGTACGACCAGACAACTAAGGAGACAAGGTCAAACCTAGGAAAACAAGATAAGGGCCCAGCTAACTACCACTAAAGGGCCAAAATAATGTGATTAAGTAAACAAAATACTCTCTAATTTGATAAAGTAAAAATGCAAGAGTTAGGGTGGCAAGGGTGATCTCACAAAGAAACTCGTTTGCTAGCTAGCTCCTTGAAAGCATGTTCACCTACACACAAAGAGGAGGAAAAATGTTGAGTGGTTGTAGAGAGGCCTACCTCAGTCAAAGCCCTCTTTAGGTGTTTCCACCTCCACAGACAACCAAGAAAGCAAGATAAAGAAAATAATGTAATGAAGAACACTAAAGCACTACAAAACGGTAAATGTGTTTACTCAACCAAGTAATAGAGGAGAGGAATGGGAAGCTTACCACCTCCACCAAAAGTACTCAAGGCTAATAGGGGAGAGAATGAGAGTACTCGAGCCTCTGTTGCAATGGTGTGATCCCAAACTTGCTCTATTGAAGTGATGGAGTGAAGTTGTCGATGTGATGGAGTGCGAGAGTGTTGCTAGAATTCTTGAAGTGAATGCAAGAGAGTGTGAGTGAATTGAGTTGGAAGCTTAGAAGATGAAATGTTTGTTGAAGGAGTGAATTTGAAGGAGAGAGATGAAGAAAACGGCCACATTCGGGTTAGTTGTCTAAAGAGGGCATTACAATTTGACCACCAATGAGAAGTGTTTAACGCCTCTATAGGTTCAGCCGCAAGAATCTGCCAAGGACATAAGCATGTTGTGTGGACATCTATGCACCACATGGGCGTCCCTAACATAAATTCCCCCACCGACACTCAAAACAAGTGCCAAGTGGGATGAAAGCAACAGGCTTAGGTGTAATTAAGCCTCCGAACTTGGCTTTCTAAGGTGGAAAAAAGCAAAAGGGGAATTTGCATAATGGGTGCAAATTCACTCTTATACAGCGTGTAAAGGTTACTCACAAGTAGAAGGCATAGATTTTTAGGAAACTTTTTCTTTGGTAGCAAGAATGGAAGCTATAATGATGTTCTTAGCATTTGCTACTCATAAAGATTTCAAAGTCTATCAAATAGATGTCAAGTCAACATTTTTGAATGGTGAGCTAGAAGAAGAGGTCTACATGGGACAACCAAAAGGATTTCAGTTGTCAAATCAACTGGATATGGTATGCAGATTGAAGAAAGCCTTATATGGATTGAAGCAAGCTCCTAGAGCTTGGTATGCGGGGTTAGATAGGTATTTTATTTAGCAAGGTTTCAAAAAAGGTACGATAGATAGTAATCTATATATTAAGATTGAAAATGATAAAATCTTGATTGTAGTTGTATATGTTGATGACATTATTTTTGGAGGAAAAGAAAATATGTGCAAGATGTTTGCAGAAGAGATGCAAAAAGAATTTGAAATGTCTATGTTTGGAGAGATGAATTTATTTTGGGCTATAGATTAATCAAACAAAGAAATGAATTTTTATTTCACAATCTAAGTATGCGAAGGAAATGTTGAAAAAGTTCAGGATGGATGGTTTCAAACCGGTATGTACTCCTATGGTGATTGGTTGCAAACTGGGCAAAGCTGATGATTCACCTAAGGCTAATCAGAGCAAGTATAGATCTATGATTGGTGGACTATTGTATTTGATTGCTACTAGACTGGATATTATGCATGTTGTCTGTCTTGTGGTTAGATTTCAAAAAGATCCTAAGGAAACACATGTTGCTATTGTTAAAAGAATTTTTGGATATTTAAATGGCACTCTTGATTATGGCTTATGGTATCCTAGAGATACTAAATTTACACTAAGTTCCTATACAGATACAGATTGAGCTAGATGTGTAGATGACAAAAAGAGTACAAGTGTCATGGTGCATTCTTTCTTGGTTGCAGATTAATGGCATGGCTGAGTAAAAAGCAAGATTCAATCTCCTTGTTAACTATTGAAGTTGAACATACTTTTGTTGCATCTTACTATACAAAAGTTCTATGGATGAAAAAAACATTGAAAGATATCATAGTGGTGTATGATGATCCTATTTCTATCTTTTCTGATAACACAAGTGCAATTAACATTTCAAAGAATCCAATGATGCACTCAAGGACGAAGCATATATCTATCAGGATCATTTCTTAAGAGAGAAGATCATGGAGAATGAAGTAAAACTTGAATATGTTCTGATGAAGGATCAAATTGTTGATATATTCACAAAGGCTCTTCCTAAAGATAATTTTGAGTATCTCTGGGAGAAGTTAGGGGTCATTTCCCCTCCTTTCTTGAACTAGATGCATATGGAGATGCATCATTCTAGTGGATCTATGGATCTATCTTTCTTTTGAACTAATTTTTTGGTGGCTACCTCTCAGTGGAAGCAAGTAGTGTCAAGTGTTGTCATTGTGAGTATTTTTCTTTTAATGTCAAAGGGGAAATCAATGTAAAATATGTGTTGCATATGTCATTGATGTCAAAGGGGGAGAGAAAGCATGTGAAAAATAGGAGAAAAAATCAAACAAAAGAGGAGAGGAAGAAATTTTGAAAGAGAAAAGAGGAAGAATATAAATTATTATCTACTAAGGGGGGGGAAACAGAAAGCAAACAAAAGAGGAGAGGAAGAAAGTTTGAAAGAGAAAAGAGGAAGAATATAAATTATTATCTACTAAGGGGGAGAAACAGAAAGAAAAATCTTGAGAAGTGTATTTAGAACTAGTATGGTGTCTTTGATGGTTTTTCACATCATATGTTGCCATTAATGACAAAGGGGGATATTGTTGCAAGAATGGAAATAATGAAGGTGTTTTCCTTGATGTCAAGTGGTCAATTGGTTATCAACTGGTTGTTGTTGACTATATATGTTTAGGATATTGAGAAAATTATATTGAAGAAAGATTGTAGGTGTTCAGTGGTTGCTCTGAGTTTTTCTATGGGATTTGCTACTATGTTTTTGTGGTTTATATATGTTGATCATGTTTGTTAGATGTTATATCCATATTTTTCACTATTGATTCATTGTAAAGTGTAAGTTATGTTCACCAACCAAGTGAACTATGGTTTTTTGTGTTTCTAGTTGAGGTTCGGGAGAAATGTTGTTCTAGATTTCTCTTTGGTAAAGTCTTATGACTTGCGGTTCTAGAGTTAAGTTGTTTTGATTTTATTGAAGATAATTTTGATATTTGGAAGGTTCGTGGTTAATGGTTCTATGTATTTTACACTAGTTTGGTCGACCTTGTGTTGAACACTTTCAGAGTTGATGAAGCATTTTGGATCTCTTTGGGTACTTATGAAGCATGTGTTTGGGTCACCCTCATTCTAATTCCACCCTGGATGTTTTGGCACCAAGCTAACTTGAATTTGAATTTGGATGGTCGACATTGGAAATGTTTCAAAGTTGAAGATGGTATAAATACAAGATGAATCAGTGGTGAAAATTAGTACAAAGAGAGATAAGTGCAAAGAAATAGAGCAGATAGATGTGAGATTGATGCTAATCAGTGAGTGTGTGTGATGTGAGTGTGGCAAATAAGTGAAAATCCTAAATACCACGTTTCTGAATGCAATGAGCAGAAGGTGTACTCTATCATTCATGCATGGTTGTAAGTGGTTGAGAAAATTGTGGTGGATTTCTCTATTGCATTGAGATTGTCTTCTCTCTATAACATATCTCTTCTATCTTCTTTGTATCTCTATGGAAGTGATTCCTCCAGGTTGTTAGCCCTATTGGACAGTGAGTCCTTGTTTTGGTAGTGAGCCTTGTTTCTTAGGCAGTGAGCCTCTTGTAATTGGTTTTGATATTCTCTATAGTATGAGTTAATCCTAACCATGGGTTTCCCCTTATTGGGTTTTCCATGTAAATCTAGTGTTATTGTGTTTTTCTAATGGTTTTCAATTTTTGCACTTGCATTTAATGTTTGATCATTTAAGCAGTGTTAAGAATTAGTTCTGGTGAATGAATTAAGTTTTAAATCTATGGCAACTGATTCACCCCCCCTCTCAATTGTGTTGTTCAACAGTTTTAATGTTGTAGTTGAAAATATCAAGGATTTTGGTGGATAGATGATGGCGTTGTGCTCTATGTCACGTGGGCTTACTAGGGTTTTTTTGCACTAGCACAACTTCCTTCTTGCATGTAGGGCTATCTGGGAATTCTATACGGGTGGGGAGAAACAATGTAAAGGGGTATCTCCCAAGGAGGTCAAATTTTCTTGATTTTGTGTGCTCGATTTTCATTTTTCGCTACTCCTTCCTACCTTTGCATGATGATCAAAAGGGGGTCGAAGTACTTTCAAAAGGGGTTTCTTTTTTCTTTGTGTTTGTGTAGGGTGCATTGGGGTTTCCTTTCCTTATTTTTCTTTCTTTTTTTGATATCCTATCCAGTTGACCTTCTTGTTGGCTCTCTTTTATAGGGGTTGTGTTTAGTGAAGGCTTGGATTTGGTTTATGCATGGTGTTGCATGCATATATAGAGATGCCAAATTAGGCCTCTTTGGATAGAGGAAGTTTGAATGTTCAAAACTCAGTTTTTCTTGGTATGGGATAGTCAAAGAGTGGTGCTCTCATATTGCATAAGGTGAATGGATGTATAGAGAAATCTCAAATATGTCTAGCTTTAGTATTCAACTAGAATCTGTGGTGGACGTAGAGTATTACAACAACCATGTGTTGATTTGAAAATTTATGGAGATGAGGGTTTCCTTACCTTTTCTTGATTCTTGGGTGCATAAGACTTGGAATCTTGAGAAATATTTTGACATCATGTTGGTAGCAAATAGCTTCTTTATAGTAGAATTTTCTTGTGTGGGTAATCAAAATAGAGATTTTGAAGGTGGACCCTTTTTTAATAATCAGGTGGGTCTCTTTATAAATCCATGGCATGTTGGATTTAACTCAGCGGAGGAGCTCCCCTCTAGGGTCCTTGTTTGGGTTTGTCTCCCTCATCTACCTCTTGAATGTTGGAGAAGTGACATATTACATTTGATTGTTCTAATGCTCAGGAATCCAATTGGTCCCTCTCAACAAACACTAAATAAGAGGGTTTTGTCTTTTTTTGGGTGTGTGTTGAGATTGATCTAAATAATCCTTTGTCGGACTCCATAGATATGAGTATTGGATCAATTTCTTGGACTCAGCAACTTGACTACGAGGCACTCCTTTTTAGATGTCGCTTGTGCCATGAATATGGTCATATTCAATGGAAGTTTCCACTTGCTCTCCATGGTACTAGGTTGAGTAATGATCCTACTCATTCCGCTCCGAAGATGCATAAGAGTAAGTCTCCCATGCAAGGGGTGGAGGCTGACAAGGAGGATTTCGTTCAATTTAAGGCTCCTAACAGGGGTAGGGTTAAAAAGTGAACCCTCAAAGATAGGTAGGAACATGAGACCTTTAATAGGTTTAAGGCTTTGGAGGAGTTGGTTCAGGAAGAAGGAATGCCCTTGGAATTTATAGGTGATAGATGGTAACTTGTTGGAAAAATCCTATTGTTGAGTCTAGCCTGACTCAGTTTGGGGGTCTAGAATCTTAGAAGGATACAGATATTCGTCCTATTGATACTTGTCATGGTGATCTCAGTCTGGTATTGGAAGCTAGTGGATTTTCAACTGAAATCAACTTAAGCCTCACTGGTGAGAAGAGTTTTATTGAATTAGGGAAAATTAAGCAGTCATCTCCTGCTTTGGGTTTGCAGCAAAAGTCTTCCAAAAAAGGGAATTCTAAGAAGGCCCCTAATCTTGGAAGAAAGAAGGACCAAGAAAAGGTTAAGCTAATTGGTGAGACATTGGTGGAGTCTGGTTTGGTGAGAACTATCAATTCTCACTTCTCCCAACCCTGATGATGATTTTTCTTTCTTGGAATGTCAGGGGTATGAATAGCATCCCTAAACAAAAGGATATTCATGATTTGATTTGAGTTCACTCTCTTGATTTGGTTTTTCCTAGGGAAACTAAGTTGTTTTTTGAGGCTATGATGAGTGTGGCTTCAAATATCTAGGGTAGAGGTCAATGTCACTGTTTGGGTGCTCATGGTAACTCTGGTAGGGTGGCATGTCTTTGGGATCCTTGTAGAGTTACTGTGTTCTAGTGGATCTCCAACAAGTTTTCTATTTCTTTTGTTGTGCATAATTTGGAGTCAGGGGAGAGAGTTCTTCTTTCCAACATCTATGCTCCTATTGATTTCCCAAGTAAGAATCTTCTTTGGGCCAGTGTTAGATATGTTATCTCCTTTGATCCCTTTCTTCCTTGGATTCTTGTGGGGGATTTCTATGCAGTCTCCTCTTTGGAGAAGAAGAGGGGTGGTAATGTTTGCCTGGATCCTTCTTCAGATCAACTAAGGGATAATGTTGCTTATTTGAACTTGGTAGATATTAGGACTACTAATGGAATATTTATTTGGAATAATATGAGAAGTGGGGAAGATACCATTTCTAAAAGGTTGGACAGATTTCTTGTGTCCAATTTTTGGGTTGGTAACAGGTGGATGACTTGCTTTGAGATTTTGGATTAGTGAGGATATGATCATTGGCTGATCAAACTCTCAAGGGACTTCTCTGGGTATTCTAAAAAGTAGTCTTTTAGATTTCATCTAATGTGGCTTCATGATGAGTCTCTTCATGACTTGGTTCCTAGGTGGTGGTGGGTTAGTAAGCTGACTCATGGGACAACTATGTACTCTTTTGTAAAGCAACTTCAATATGTTAAATACTGCTTGAAACATTGGAATAGACAACACTTTGGTAATATTTTATAGGCTAAGAAGGTTTTATGTAAGCCCATTTGGACTCCATTACTCATCATATTTATGATTAGGGTTGCATTAATGATTTGGGTAAGTTGGAAGTTATTGCGGTGAAAGTGGTGGATGAATGGGAATTAAGGGAGGAAATTCTTTGGAAGCAAAAGTCTCGAATTGATTGACTCCAAGAAGGTGACAAGAACACTTCCTTCTTTCACAATTTTGTTAAGGATAGAAGGCATGGGAATGTTATCTCTTCCCTTTTTCCTTCGCAAGGGACTCTCATTTCCTCATCTGCTAAGATTTCATAGGAATTTTTTCACTTTTTCTCTTCCCTATTCTTTGAGGATTCCCCTCCTATGGTGGAGGATGAAGCTATGATCTTAGATTGTATCTTTTCCTGGTCACTAGTAATATGACTGATTCTTTACTCAAACCAATCTCCCTCCAAGAGTTGGAGGATATTGTGTTCTAGATGAGAAAAGGGAAGGCACTTGGGCCTAATGGGTTTCTAGTGGAGTTCTTTCAAGAGTTCTGGGAGGTAATCAAAATGGACCTTCTGTCGGTTGTCCATGAATCACAATAGAACAAGCAAATGTTGAAGGTCATGAATGCAATTTTCTTGGCTCTCATCCCCAAAAAGGATGGAGCTAACTCCCTAGATCATTTTAGACTAATAGCCCTCTATAATGTAGCATACAAGATAATTACAAAGCTAATTGTGGAATGTCTAAAGCCTTGGTTGAGCAGGTTAATCTTTGAAGTGCAAGGAGGTTTTGTTGTTGGTAGACAGATTCTTGATGGGGTTATTATTGCGGTGGAAACTATCCACTCTATGGCTTCTTCTAGAGAAAAATCCATTTGTATTAAGTTGGATATGGCCAAAGCTTATGATCAGGTGAAATGGGCCTTCTTATTCAAGATCCTCACAGCTTTTGGTTTTGATAATACTTGGATTAAGTGGGTTGAGATTTGTGTTACCTCCTCCTCTTTCTTGGTGTTGGTCAATGGTGAACCCACAAATCTATTTGGTGCTACTAGGTGTCTCGAGCAAGGAGATCCTTTATCCCCTTACCTTTTCATTTTAATGGCTAAAGGTTTCAGGAGATTTATTACATCTCGTGTGGGGGGGTCTTATTCAAGGGTTGAAGTGTGGAAATGATATTCCCCCCAATCCCATCTTCAATTTTTGGATGATACTACTCTAATGGGCATGACTAGAGTTGATGAAGTTGTCGCCTTGTAGAAGGCTCTGGATAGTTATTTGGCTACTTCGGGACAAAGGATAAATGAGGGGAAATATTTCATCTATTTCCTTAATACTCCCAAGCTTATTCAAAAGAGAATTTTTGGAATTCTTAGATTTTAGATTGGCTTGCTTCCTTTTGTTTATCTTGGCATTCCTTTGTTTGTTCATTCGCTCCCTTGACTTTTTTGGCAGGATGTGATTGATAAGTTTTAAAACTAGGTGAGCCATTGGACTTGTAGGTGGCTCTCATCTGTGGGGAGAGTGACTCTTTTGAAATTGGTGGTTCAAGCTCTTCCTTTGTATAGGTGCTTTGTGTTGTCTTCACCTTCATGCTTTATTAAATATTTTGAGAACCTTGCTCACTAGTTTCTTTGGTTTGGAAATATTCTCTACAGGAAATGGAGCTTGGTTAAGTGAGATGCTTCTTGTAGGCCAAAGCAAGAAGGTGGTCTTAGATTGTGTTGAGTTGATTTGAATGGTCAAGCTTTGGCTGCTAAGCTTTACTGGAGTTGGTGTTCCAAAAACATCAGTTATATGCTAAAATCCTTAATGTTAAATATCTTAGAGATGTGGAGAAGGTGGAGGTTCCCCATTTCAACTTGGATAGGAAGGGTTTTATGATTTGGGGCACCCTCAAAAGAGGAGCTAAGTTGGCTAAATAGGGTTTGTTCTAGATATATAATAGTGGCTTGGATGCTTTATTCTAGTTTGATTTGTGGGATGGGTACCCTCCCATTATGGTCTCCCACCCTCATCTGTAACTGTTATGCAACCATTTCCTAGATGTTGGTTGGAGTTGTGTAGTTGATTTCAAAGCTCCTTTAGCTCTTGATCAAGCTCTTATCTTCAGGTGGAAGGATCCTCATGAATGGCATCTTGGAGGATCGAAGGAGGACCATCGAGAACTGGTCGCTATTCTAGCTGGTAGAGTTTGTAATTCTCTTTTGGGGAGAGATGTTTTGGCCTGGGGGCATGATCTAAAGGGCAAGTTCTCTATGGCTTCTAGGTATCAAATGTTGGACAAGAAAGCTTTTGGGTGCTCAGGAGTCTTGTGGTGCAAATAAGTTTGGAATAAATTTTCTTGGCCTAAGTGCGGCCTTTTTTGTGGCTTGTGGTCCAACAAAGATGTCTAACCTAGGAGAATCTCAGGAAGTGTCGGTTTCAAGGTCCTTCCATGTTTGTTGTGTGCAATTGTCAAGAGAAGTGTATTTATCACCTCTTAAATTCTAGTGCTCCTTTGCCAGAAAGATTTGTTACTTCTCGTGGAGTGTTTGGGGTCAATTGTGTAGGCATGTTTATTCCCTAGAGGATTTTTGGAAGGGGCTTGGGAGTCCTCCTTCCAAAACTTATTTTCTTCATATTACTTGGAATATTGGCCTTAGTTTGATCATCTGGCATATTTGGTTGGAGCGTAATTGTAGGATTTTCTTGGATAAGAAGCTTCTAGTTGGTTTGCTTTGGATGTGAATCTTGGGAGGTATCCAAGAGACCATAACAGTAAAGTGTGATTTATCTATCCTAGTGGAGTCTAGTGATTGGGGTGTTGTCATATATCTCGCTCTTTTGGATGGTGGTAAGAGTTGCTCATTGCCTAGGTGCAGACGACATGGTAGGGAGAGGATTCTACAAAGTGGTCATTGGTGTCCCCCTCCTATTGCCATCTTGAAGATAAACATGGATGGCTCGTCCAGAGGTAATCCTAGTCATGTTGGGGTCAGGGGTGTTGATAGGGATAGCTCAGGGGTGGTGGTATTTCTTTTTTCTATTTACAAAGTTCGACATACTAATAATTTTATGGAGACATTGGCTATTTTGCTAGCTTTGGAATGGGCTTATGCCCTTGATTGGAGAAGAATTGTGTGTGAGTCTAATTCTCAAGTTGTTATTGATATGTTGAATAAGCACCACCTTGATGATGTGAATTGGCAACAGGCAGTTGTGGTTTGGCTGATTTTTGTATTCACTAATAACTCAACTACAATAAATAGAAAAAAGAAGAAATGTTTTATTTCCTGGTAATTTGTCCTTCTTATTAGAAGAGCTACGAATAGGGAAGGATTGATACCAGGGAAAACATTACACAGAATGAAATAATAACGATTGTGCATAATGTCAATCTGAAGTCTAATGGATGTTTCATATAAAATTTGTGTCTTTAAATTTTCTTTTCTTTTATTTTCTTTTCACTTTGCACATTTCTTTCTGGTCAAGAGATGTATAGGTTATATGCTACACACTCCCATGTTTTCCACTATGAAAGCCCCTATACTAACCATTTGAACTCATTCCGTTCAGCATTTTCAAATAATCTATGTAAATTGAAAATGTATTGCCATTGGGTTTGGCTCTTTACATTCATCAATCTAGTTGCATATAGCAGCATTGATTGATCTCGTTTCTTTTAGTGGTATTTTGAGAAAAAAGGATGAAGCTGGTACTACAAAATTGCCAAATCTGGCAAGAGAGTTTTAATCAAGATATTGCAACTGCAACCTGTTAGAGGTTCATTTAAATTAACACTCTCAAGTTTCAAATATGCAGATATATTTTGGTCTCCTCCTTTTCCTTGGGTACATCATCTTTGACACCCAGATGATCATTGAGAGGGCAGTCCGTGGAGATTATGACTACATCAAGCACTCATTGGATCTCTTTACTGATTTTGCTGCAGTTTTTACCCGTTTGCTTATCATAATGGTCAAGTCTTTTTACCATAATTTTGACAAGTTATTCATTCTGTTGCAATTTGAGATTCAATGTTCCTAACAACAAGTTAATTATGTTTGTTTGAATTTCAGGCAAAGAATGCAGCCAAAAAGTCTGAGAAAGAGAAAAAGAAGAGAAAGGATTGAAGTAGCAGAAGTTATCTTGTATAAAGGAGGACTGATTGTAGGAAAAGCATTTTTCGTGCCTTGGTATGTGTGTAGAACCTTACTACAGGAAGCCCATTGTACAGTAGAAAAATCTGATTTCCCATTCTGACAGGGAAAGCTGTCAAGTACAAGCGTGCAGAATTTCATCTCATGTTTTCTCAAAGTTTTCGGTTAGGGAGATTAGTCTAAAATTTGGGAATCAGTTTGATGGCCTTTAAAATTTTCATCCTTTGTAAATTGCACTCGCTGGACTCTTATAAAGTATTCTTGAAAGGATAATATATGGCTGAACAAGAAATATATTCGTTACGAATATTTTAATTTAGAAATTACACAGAAAGTTTTGTTGGGTTTTGTGGATAATAAATTAATTTGTTTTTATTTTGGTGTTATAAGAGGAATCGGAAGCAAAGCATGTTTTCTAAGGGTAAGGTCCTATGGAGGGGGGTTTCCTTAAAAATCTCAGTGGATGCTGCTTAATTTTTTTAAGAATATTTTAAAGTTCTTGGTCTCATGGATTTAATCTTGCAATTCTGTTTAAAATTTTAAACTCCAAAATTTAAGGAATGAATAAATAAATCAAAATTCTCTCATTTTTATTTTCTAATAAGAATTTAAAATTTTAGATGAGAGACAAGTGGCATAAAAAACTCCTAAGCTGTAGGGGCAATTTCTAGCCCGACCCCAATTTCACCAGCTGAAATATTCATTCCTAAAAGGTAGGGGCTCCTAATTTTTTGGAAAAGATTTCAATTAATCCCATAACACAATTTTTTTTTTCCCAAGCCCCCCCATGGGACCATATAAAAACAACAATAGGAAGTGTGTAAAGAGGGCCCTTCATGAGTGTAGAAATGTACGGAAAGCATCCTTTTTAATTGGATTTGTTGATTAAGATTGATGGATTGTCATATAATTATATAATTGTGAAACACTACTTATAAGGCTCTAACATAGGGTTGTAAGTCAAGAAAGTAAACAATCTATGAAAATCTATAATGTAGCATGTATGATTTAGATCAAGCTTTAGAAGTTATGAATATTTCATTTTTATAACCATTGTTTAGGTGCAATGAGTATCCTTATATTATTTTCATGAAAATAAATAACTAGCAGTCACATCTTGGTGTGCGATACGTACACGGAAGAGTTGTGGAAGGTCAATTAGGGAAAACTTTGGTCTTTTTTTTTGCATAAATTTGTGCAATAAGGTCAATTGGTAGGCCATTTAGAACATGAATGTCTTTGTGCAACAAAGGTTTGAATGGAGAAGTGATAACTTCAAATCAACTATGCGTCCATTTATAGGGATCCAAAAATGGCAAACAAAATCTCTCAATTAGGAAGATAATCAGGTTCCATTACAACAGGCTCATTTTATGTTTGCATGAGAGAGAGAGAGAGAGATTAGGGAGATAAGGATATAAATAGATAGGTAGGATTGGGAGGGAGATAGAAATAGAAAGAGAGCAAGAGAGATGAAGTGAATGAGCTAGAGATAATGATAAATAGATAGAGAGGGAGAGAGAGGGAGATAAGAGAGGGAAATCAAAAGGTGACAAAGACAAGTAATAGAAAGGTATAGAGAGAGAGGGAGAGAAAGATAGAGAGGGGGAAAGATAGAGATAGAGACATGGAGGGAGAAATAGGTAGTGTGTGTGTATATGAGTTAGACAAATATGGAGAGACAGATAGGGAGGGAGATAGATTTATATAAATAGATAGAGAGGGAGGGAGAGAGTAGAGAGATATATAATATTATATAAAATTAATTATAAATTTGCTTTTCTATCTCTACATTCTTTACAAATTTAATTATTTTTATTTTTATTTTTAGGCAAATTGCTATCAGAGAGGATAGCACTCTTTCTATTAATTTAAAGCTCTGAATTACATTTCCAATTGCTTTGAACGCAAATTACATTATTTCTACTTTCTTAGAAGATCTTAAAGTCATAGCATGCTTTTGTTTTGAAGGTGGTTTCCTCCTTTTCACCTCTATCCATTCGTGTTCAATTTGAGGGGGAATCTCCTCAAATTGTCCAGATAGAACGTCACCACCTACACCTATCAATGATGCAATTATTGTCACAGAACCTTCACTTCCTTTAGTGAACATTGTAGAGGTATTTTCCTTTGCAGGCGAGTTCAAAGAATGATACCCGGGAGGGGGAGAGGAAGGAGTTCTTTTCTTTGGAGTAACTGAAGAATGTACAAAGCCTTTGGGTGGATTAGGGGGAATAGTATAGTGTTGAGATTCAGCCCCAATCCACCATGACAGTTTGAGATTCCCCATAACTCAATACTTCTAACATTGGGAGGAAACATGATCTATTGAGAAACATTTCCTACACCTGAAAGCGATTTTTTCATATTCAATCGGTTGCCTTTGGCATCTATTCCCCACCCTCAACACAATCTCGGTTGGAAGCCCGTTAGTAAATTCCATTTCAACACAGATTCGAGCACATGTAGAATTTTGATAATTGATGGTTTCTTCAGAGGAGCAGTGATACCTTCTGAGGCTATTACGAATAGCCCTCAAGCAATCTAGTTCCCAAAATTGAATAGTAAGATATGGAAGTCTTACCCACAAAAAAGCAGAGGTGAAGATTTCTATATGTGGATCGAAATCAGGAAACCATGGTTTCATGCATAGAAAGTCACCTTGAAAGAGCCAGGGGCCGTTTTCCAGTACCAACTCCTTGTCTTCTTTAGAATCGAACTCTAAAATGAAGAACCCTTTGCACAGGGGTAAATGTTGACTTCTTCATCCATGAAAACCTTCCATTTTTCTGAAATCCAAGCGTGCAAATTGCAAAGTTTCAGCCAAGTCTTCATGAACCTACAGATCAAAGCATGATCGGACAAAAATCCCTCCCTATCCAGAGCCAAATTTTCCAAACAAACTTCTGGTAATTTTGATGAGAGATAGACAAGAAAAAGCGGACAAAAATTGTCAAAGGCATCATTTGCAACAACATCGGCATTTTTGCTGGCACCAGATGCTTCCAACGAGTCGTGCCCTAATCCTTACAGATTGGGTTTACTCGAGCACCCATATTCCAAATGAGAGGCCCTAATTGCCTTTGCATAACTCAAACCACGAGCCCCTTCATTTATAGACCCCTGGTGATTAACGTTTTTGCCAATGGGGTGGCCATCAGATTTTACACATTCAAAAGCAACCCTTGTTGTGCGCGGAATAGGAAACCCCGCCTTTCCACTGGCGCATACCCTAGTAGGAAGCAACGAAACATTCTTGAGATCCTTGTCTTCAATGATCGAAAACCTTGGAGCAGTCGTGCGTGCCATCACCCCCTCCTTCTCTACAAATTTAATTATTAACTAAAACAAGTATTATTTCTATAAATATTAAATAATTAATTATAAACATAATAAAAATCTTGTTAAAAAACTTAAGAATGTAATATATGTAATATTGTAAAAAATTCTAAAATATCTAAAATAAATTAAATAAATATCTTATAAATTAAGATAAAAGTTAAAAACATAATTATTCTACAGTAGCTCTTATTTTAATAGAATACAAATAATTATACATTGAACTTCTAATAGTTATATAAAATCTAATTGCTAATAAAAATAATAATTTAAAATAAATAAAGTTAATAATAAATTAAGCTTATTAACTCAATAAATAATTAAATAGAAATAATTATACTAATTTTTTAATTTATTAAAATTGTGTGTGTGAGTAAAGTATAAATAATATCAAATAAACTTGATATAACTACTAATAAATAAGGAAAAGTCAACATTAATAAATATCTAATATATAATAAAAAGATAAATATAAATATGATAAATAATATCTAAATAATATAATATAATATATAACATCTCATTCAATACAATGAATAACTCGAGAGCAATGGAAACTAATAGTCATCTGCGGGAGTCTGTGGAAGCTAGGGTTTTTTCTGGGTCGAGGTTGGGAAAGGATTCTCAGGGGAAATCTCATGGTTTTCGGCTAAATGGAGTTTGTAACAACAAGAATAATGACCAAGGCAACCGAACAGTGAATGATGTGCATATTTCAAGCCACAACGGTGATGGATTTAGGTTGAATGGTGGAGATCGGTTTGCACAGTGAGACCAGAGGAATGGACAATCAGTTGCTTCCATCATAGGGGGTGTTGGAGTTGAGGGGTCTAAGGTGTTCGAGACTGGGGGGAATCAAATAGGACTCTCTTAGAAGTTGAATCATTCAAACAAAGCAATGATAGGAAGGGGAGGAGGGGATTCTATCTCTCCTCCTTCATCCAAAGCAATCACAGTGGAGCTAGATGACGAGCTTGAACAAGTGTCTTTTAATGAGAATTTTTTTTTTGGGTTGGCCTCGATTGGGAGATTAAAGGGATTTTGGCCAAGCTTGTCTGATCTCCATCAGTGGATTTCCAACCATTGGAAGCATGTTTTGGAAGGGTATCTCCAAATCTATCCCATGGCTAAAGGTTTCTTCATTGTTGTTTTTGAAAATGAGCAGGACAGAAATAAGATCCTATGTGTTTATTGTTAGGATTGGGAAGAAAAATATACATTGTTGCTAAAGCCATGGCATCCAGCCTTTAACCTAGCTACCGAAGTGTTTGAGTGGGTTGCTTTTTGGGTAAGACTTTCTAACCTTTCCTTACAATTCTAGTGTGATTCCTACTTGGAGGCTATAGGGAACTCTTTAGGAAGCATTTTAATGGTGGATGAGGGGTCCTCAAATCTTCTACATTCGACCTTTTCCCGGATTTTGGTGGAAATGGGCATGTCTAGGGAGCTTCCAAAAGAAGTCAAGTTAAAAACTTCAAAAGGATGTTGGGTGCAACCCCTAAATTATGAGGGGGTGCCCTTTAGGTGTAGAATTTGTTATAAAACAAGGCATTTGGCTGCTCAATGTGCCAAAAACATAACAAATAAATATGCTTCTTGGTGGAAAGATGTTGCGCCTTAGCACTACACAATGCAGAAAGAGAAGGGGGAGTAGGCAAGCCCTAAGGTGAAAGGAAGGGAAGAGGATGGTTAGGTACCTGGAGTTTTGGGTCAAGAAGGGAAGGCTTGGGTAAATGATGCTTCAAGGGAGGAACAACAACAAACCAGTGAGGCCCTAGTATAGGAAGGAAGATGGGTTGTGAACAATGACAATGTTGGCTTAAATGGAGGTGAAAAGGAGTCCAAAAATGGGGCAGCAACACTAGAGTGTCGGGAGAAAAAAGGTGGGGTGAGACCGCAAGAAAAAGAAACTGGGAAATGGAAGGTAGATGCATAGATTCAACAAGTAATTGGTTTTTTGAATGAAGCTTTAAAGATTCCTCAGGACAATACATTAAAATGGCAGAAGGAGGCTGCAAGGGTGGAAGATGGTTGGCAAATGGTTAAGGGAAAGAAAGCAAAGAAAGTTGAGAAGAAATATTTTGCAATGGTCCTTCGGTCTTAGACGAAGGGAAGACCGAGTAGAACTCCAATCCTGTGACCTGTTAATGGGTTTCTTTTAGGGGTTGATGGTGTTTAGGTTGGTTTTTTCATGGATTGCTAGTGGAGTTTTATTGTTGTAATGATACTTTGTCTAAGTTGTTTAATATGAATAGGAGGCAGGGCTAGCGGAGTTGATAGAGGAGATTAGTGATGTTGGAAAATGGCTTTTAAATGATGTTGTAATGCAAAATGATATGTAATCTATTTTTTTTAATTAATAAAATTAACCCTATTGCCGACCAAATATATATATATATATATATATATATATATATATATATATATTATTTATATACTATATAATGTATAATATAAATATAAATATAATATAATATTTAATATAAATATATAAATACTTTTATATATTATATTGTTATATTATTTTATAATAAATAATTTTTAAAATAGAAATGTAATAAATAATATTATATATAATATAATTATATTATATTTATGATTTGGATAATTTATTTGTAATAAAATTTTATTAATTTATCATGGCTACTTCTAAATAGAAGTTAAACAATCTAATAAAACCAACAGATGCTTAGCATTAGATTAGAAAGGTTGTGTTTGGTGGGTACGTTTGCTATGTAGCAATTAATTTGCACAGAATTATTGGTGGAAAGAGAGGATAATGTAGGTGAATATGTATTCTAATAGGACTTTAATTAAGGCATTGTAATGTTCCATGTAGCACATGAAACCCCATAATGATAAAAATATATATATATTTTTAAAAATCCATTAAATAATTCAACTATGAGTTTTTTCTCTCACATGTATATTTGTCAGTACATGAGTTGGAGGCTGAAAACTAAGGATCCCAAAATACAGCGAGGAGATATTTCTTGAGAGCAACAACATTAATGTTGTGGACAACGATAAAGGGTATTTAATGAGTTGTCAATGTGAATATTTTGTTGAAGAGACTTCAAAGAGGGAACACCTTTGGTGTAATTAATGTATTTAATTTAAAAGCAACATTTTTTTTGGTAGATGTTGTCATATGGTTAGCTCAATTGATCAAATAAAATCAAAATAGAAGCAATTAGGATCTTCAAAACATCAAATCAAAGAACCTACAAGATAATGATCAATCAAATGCCATACTTAATGAAATTAAATTTAACAACACCAAAAGACTCAATTCAAAGCATTAAACATAAAATTCAAAGCAATTGAACCTAATTAATGATGCAAACCTCTCAATCCCATTGTGGTTTAATCCGTAAGTGTGAGATGGATGTGGATTTCTCAGTTTGATGCATTATCCATTGTTGCAAAAGCTTGATTGGAGATGGTTGATTCACAAAGGATGCTCTAGAATGCTCAAGAGATGAGTATGAAATCCTAGAGAGTAACTTTTCTATGAGGATTGTGAATAAAATTTATGTTAAAATGTGAAGTATTTATAGATTTTAGGAATTATGATCAATGGTGAGGATTGAAAATGATAATCAATGGATGAAATTGAATTGAGGATGTGAGTGTGGATCAAGGATTAATCAAGTGGTTGATAATCGATGAGGCATGGATCAAGGATTGGATTAATGGTTCATAATCCATGAGAGACTCAACAATATCCTTTAATTTTAGGAATTAAGTTGGAGATATTTCAAGTTGGAGAATTTTTTTTGAATTTGAAAAGAGAATATTTTGTGTGGAATATTCTTTATGCAAGTAGGAGGATTGAAGAAAAATTAGTTAATTAAACAATTCATGAAATCATTTAATTGTGCAAGTTGGAAGAATTTAGACCTCAATGAAATAATTGGGAATTATTTAATCAAGAGGGATTATTAGTGCTTTCATTAAATAATTTGACATTATTTAAACAAACGGGGAGAAAATGATGAATTAATCAAATAACCTTAGTTATTCAATTAATAAGAGAATAAAAGTGAATTTAACTAAATTATTGGACATTATTTAATTAAATAGAGGAATTACGTGAATTATGAGCTAAATAATGTTAATAAACAAAATTAGGATGTATAATATACGAGCAGGAAATTTTTAGGTGTCTACATTTTGCCCCTCTTTGAAGAGAGGTACCATTTGCATTGATTCAAAGAATTGATGTTGCTTAGATTAAAAAAAAAAAAAATTGTTTTTTTCTCAATGCCCCAGCATGCCCTAGCAGATAAAGGAATGGTGGTGTGTTGCCCCCTTGAGAGACCGAGCAAAAAAAATAATTTTCAAATTGAGATTGTGACATGATGATGAGACCATATCTTCTTAATAGAGGATGAAAAATAAGTCCTAAGAAGCTTAGATATCCAATGTAGATAGATTTTATGATGTATACACACTCATCAACTATGGATAGCCTCATATGTATTTTTATGTATATCACACAGATTTGATACTTGGATAGAAATGTTAGTATTGTAGAATATGAAATTGTATACCTTTACAATTTCACACTATGTTTGGGTCCCTTAATTTATTGGACTTAATTAAGCTTCTAATTTACCAAATTATGTTTCTAAACTATTATCCCTATTTTCTAGCTCCTTAAAGTACTCCAAGATGATGTTTGAATGAAGAAAACTTGTTATTTTGGCCTTATTTATCAACCAAGGTTCCTTAAGTAGCTCTTAGATTCTCTCAACTTCTTTAAATTGGGTCAAACTACACTATGTTCTCTCCATTTATTTTCTAGATCACTCAACCTCCTCCTTTATCTCCTCAATTTTTGTCCACATCATTAAATTATTATTATATCCTTAAAACTATCCATAACTCCTTACTCCATACTCACAGGGTATGTGGAAAAGGTCTTAGGAATGATTAAATTCCCTAGAAGGGCATAGGAGAAACTTTAGGGTTGAAGAATGACACATGTTTCATGTTTCAAAACTTCTTTATGTTGATCCTTCTCACCCCTTCTTTATGTTATTAACATTTTCCTCTATGTTTCTTTATGGTTAGCATATTGTGATGTTTATTACTCATTAGGACCTCTTGCATTGCCATCCTTTTGGTGACAATCCTCTGATATTTGATGGTTTTTCTATTATCCCTACATTCTCTTAATTGCATTACTATGGACCGACCTATGAGGCAATCATGTATTATGGATTATAAATGGTAGGGAGATATGTTCTTCTCTACTTTGTATGCTTTTTTATAACAATATAGCCTTGACTATCACACTTCAACCCTCCTTATGGTTATCACTTCCTATCACTTGATAATACACAATCCTCTTTTTCCTTGAAGGCAACAAGGATTTAATCAAGATAATTCAATTCATTTTCCATTGTAATAAACCTTGTGATTTTTCCATTCACACCTTATGGACTATATGATGCATTATGTTCTTTTATTCATAGATGCCACTTTCACGCATAAGACTAGGTTTTTTCAAGCTTTGGAAAGGACCATCAATAATTTTCTAATCACATAATAGCCTTTTAAGTGCTTTTGAAAACTCATTTATTTTGATGATCATCATTGTGATTGTCCACTAGATGTCCAAGATAGAAGAAAAGATAGTCATGCCCACAATCATACTAAGACCAATCAAATAAGAATTTTTCCAACCACATCACACTAAAATGCATTCATTCCATAATCCATAATCAAAAAATGAATTATAGTTATAACAATGCCCTGTAGATGTTGACCTTTAGCATTGTTTGAAAGAAAATAAAAAAATTCATCACTAAGGCACTATTCACTCATTGGGAAGATAGATAATGCATATATATTGTAATCATGGGGTCCATGAGATAGTTCATATGCCTTATATTTATCTCTATCATTAACACCTCTCTCTCATTGCATGGTTAGAACTTTGCATCTATTTAGATAATTCCTCCATTCCTTATCTAGACTATCATTTAAACTTTTTAACCTACTATCATCAATGAAAACTATCCTTTTCCAATCGTGAAATATGAATATACCTATGTTTTTCATTCTCTTTTCATGAGAATACCATGCTCTATATTTTGATTCCTTTATTTCTTATGATCTTCAACCATTATGTGAATATTTAAGCATCCCTTAGGTCATATTTGACTGGTTTGTCACCCTACCTTCTAGAGTTTATTTTGACTCTCAACCCTATTAAATGTCAACTTTTCTCTTTATGACTCTTGTATACCCCTCTATTTATACTATCCACTATACATAAAATATTTATTTTACTTTGTGTCTTGACACTTAGGTCTACCCTTGCATTACAATGAAATGAATTGTTATATCTCCTACATTATCTATTATGTCTATGTTTAGGCCTTATGTGCATGCTAATCTTACTATGTATTATGAAAGTCATTTTACCTTTTTAAATATCTTTTAAACTATGAACTATCCTCTAAATCTATGATGATACGAGACTATCCCCTATGACTATCAATAGATCTATTTCTCTCTCACCCTACCATATAAAGAAAAGTAAGATCTATTTTTGAAATTTTGAATATTCCCCTCATCACTATACCCCTTTTCTTTAACTATCCTTTATGACTATAGATCATATGAAAAGTGTGGGATGAATAGGATATGATAACTATATTTTAAGAAAATTGTCTTCAAATTGCTTAATCACTATCTTCATGAGTAGCTACATGGAAAATTATATATTACCACCCTTTAAATAATTTCATTACCTCATATTTCATGGATTTTCATATAACCATTAGTCCTCATTAAAATTTTCCTCCTAAATTGTAGTGAAATGGTTAGAGGGACCTTGAGGTAGGAAGAGGAGATGAGAGGGGAGCAGAGGAGGATGTGGATGATGAGGACCACCCTGATGATGAGGGTGATATATAGGTGCAGTTGGCCTTGGTTATAGCAGAGAGAGATCAACTCAGACATGAGCAAATTAAGCTAATGGGGGAGAGAAATATGGAACGTGCAAAGGTGGTCCATCTATAAGGATTATTAGATGATGTTGGAGGTGGGATGGAGGGGCACACTTTTCTCTTATGACCTATGGGGAATAGTGGCCCAAGAACATGGAGATATCATGAGGCTATGACAAGAGCGGGATATTGCTTGATAGGCTATCGTTGGTCAAGGATTGTAGGACATAATTTTTTATCTAGTTTATATGAAATGATAGATGCAACACTATAAGACACTCTATGAGTGGGCAGTACCACTCGAGTAGAGAGAGTCAAGTTTTATGGTGAGCAACAAGTCTCACAGATCGACTGTTGAAAAATGAGGTGTTTTATTAGCTTAATACTGTGTAAAACTTTAATATTGCTGATCTAAGTAAGATTTTTCTTTGTTACATATATTCTTTGTGGGTGATTATCTTGATTAATCCATTTTACTATTGTAGAATGTAGACAAAAGTTGATAGAAGAACTAGACAGGATATTAGAAAGATTACACAAGATATAACATGGAGAAACCCTTTCGAGAAAAAACTCCACCAAGAATTATTCTATTATTCAATCTCTGAAATACAATAGCTCCAATTCTTGCTTGAGAATGTTTCTTCTATCTTTACCAATCTTATTCACACCTACAAATAATAATTATGAAAACTCTCTTCAACTTTAATGAGATAGAGACAATATGCAACCTTGTAATCTCCAAATGGTGATAATAATAATGCATAAGCTCAAGCCCTTGAAAAGGTATGCCATATTGCTTCAAGTTGATTTATTCTATGAAGACTAAAGCTTACAACATGTGCTTCATGCATTTGGGTGTCCTAAACTGAAGCTACAACTCATCCTTCACTTTCGTGATAATTCCAAAGCTCCTCCTCAAAGATGGTGCCCAAAAGTAATCCTACTTAACTGAGCCTTTAGAAATATCTTATCATGAAAGAGAGGTAAATCCAAGAAAGCATCTTGGGTGCCCAAGTTGGCTCCAAGTGATTTCTAGTTAAATAAAACATTTACTCAACACCATTCATGCAAGAATGGTCATCCCCTATTAACTAGAGGTAGTCCCTATTATCTATCATGTAGCTCAATGTTATTAGCCATGCATTCCAAGTTAATTGAAGTTAACTAACATACAAGTGAAACTAACTAAATACAACTGAACCATTACTGAACTGAACTAAACTAAACTAAACTAAACTAAACTAATTCTGAACTGAACTGAACTGAACCGAACTGATTTGAACTGAACTGAACTGAACTTCAAGCATGCAAACATCAAACCCTAACTCCTAGGATCTTTACATGCATTCAGAAGTGTTAATTGTTACTTCGTATAGTTAATTGAACACAAGGTGAGTGTCACCTTACCATGTGGGTGCCCCCATGTGCCCCTATTATTTAGGAACTCACTATGGACGCCCTCACATGCTTCTTACATTTAGAATTAATTAAAAATGTTAATAATCATGATTATTTCATCAAATATTAATCGCATCCTATTCTTAGTGTTGTTGAACACATTCCAAGAATCTAGGAGATACATGAAATAATTAATGTTTAGGATTTGCAATTACATGGCATCCTATTTCCAACATTCTCCCTCTTAACATTATACATTGAAATTATTATAAACAAGGAATAATAAATTTAAATCAAGTACAGGACTCAAGGCCAATGGCCTTCCTACACCATGAGAACTTATCTATATGAACTGGCTTTGTAAGATAATTTTCAGCATTAATCAAAGTGTCAACTTTTTCAATTAATACTTTCCCACTCTCAACCATTTCTCACACAAAGTGATACTGAACATCTACATGTTTAGTATGAGCATGATACATAGGATTTTTGGCTAAACAAATAGCACTCTGACTATCACATTCAAGCCTAACTTGCTTGCAATTAAAACCAATACCTAACCCAAGTCTATGTTACCAAACTTCCTCTTTAGAGGCATGTGTGGCAGCCATGTACTCTATTTCTGTGTTTGACAAAGCAACCATGGGCTGCCTCTTATTCATCCAACTAACCCCAGCTCCAAACAAAGTATACACATAACCACTTGTCGACCTCCAACTATCCAGATCTCCTGCCCAATCTAAATCAACAAACCCATGTATGTCCAATGATCTATTCAGAATATCAATATTATTAGAACCATGATAAACTAAACAGTAATTTGAAATTCCTCACAAATATCTAAACACCCTCTTAACATAAGTCCAATTTTCTTTACCAGGGTTAGACATAAACCTATTAAGAACTCCCACTGCTTGTGCTATATCTGGTCTCATACAAACCATTGCATACATTAAACTACCAATTGCACTAGCATATGGAATTTTAGACATTTCCTCAAAATCAAAATCAGATTTAGGACTCATATCTAAACTTAACTTCATGCCAACTGGTAAAGGAATATTAACCAGTTTACTGTCCTGCATGTTAAATCTTTTCAAAATAGTATCAACATAATTACTCTAACTTAAGCAAAGCTTTCTATTACCTCTATCTCTACTGATCTCCATACCGAGGATATATTTTGTAGCCCCTAGATCTTTCATCTCAAATGTGTTAGAGAGTTGTGCTTTCAATTCTTTGATCATTACCTTGCTATTACCAATAAACAACATGTCATCAACATACAAGATAATAATTAAAAGTTGATCATCAATAATTTTTATATAAACACAATGATCTTCCTCACTCCTAACATAACCAATTTTTAATGCAAAAGCATCAAACTTTTGGTACCACATTCTGGGTGACTTTTAATCCATATAAAGATCTCTTTAACTTGCAAACCAATTCTTCTTTTCCTTTTAGAACAAAACCTTCAGGTTGCTTCATATAAATCTCCTCATCAAGATTCCCATGCAATAAAACAATTTTCACATCCATTTGTTCAATTTCAAAATCATAAGCAACAACAATAGATAAAAAGAATCTAATAGAAGTTAATTTAGCAACAGGAGAGAAGATTTCATTAAATTCAACTTCCTCTCTCTGGGAGTAGCCCTTGGCTACTAATCTAACCTTGTACCTTTCGAGATTACCATCTGCACCAATCTTCTTTTTAAAGATCCATTTACAACCAATGGCCTTTCTATCTTTGGGAAAATTCTCAAGATCCCAAGTGTCACAAGTATCCAAGGATTCCATTTCCTCATGCATAGCTTGTGACCAAAGCTTGTTCTCATATGAGGACAAAGCTTCCCTGTAAGAACTAGGTTCATTATTAGTACTTGTTAAAGCAAAAATACAACGAAAATTAGGTGGGCTATACCTATCAATGGGATTGTGTTGTCTTGTGAATCTCCTTAAAGGAGTTTCTTCTTGTTTCTCAATATGCTCATCTTGAGCCTCTATTTCAGAAGAACTCTCTGAACTCTCTTCTTGCAATTCATTCACTTGTTCTTCAACATGTGCATCTTGTTGCTTCTCAGTATTTGTCTCAAAATGCACTGTTCGAGAAGTATCCTTTTCCTCTTGTTGTTCTTCTCCTGAATAAGCTCTAAATTCCCTAAAAATAACATCTCTAGATAAAGAAACTTTTCTTGTTAGTGGATTCCAAAGCTTGTATCCTTTTATATTTTCACCATAACCTATGAATATGCCTATATGTGCTTTAGGATCCAATTTAGATTGCTTTTCTTGAGGCACGTGAACAAAATCCTCACAACCAAAGATCCTTAAATTTGCAACACTAGGTTTCTTACCTAACCACATCTCATAAGGAGTTTTATCTTCAATAGATGAAGTACGGGATCTATTGATTAAATGACAAGAAGTACATACCACTTCAACCCTTAAGAACCGTTCAAGCTTAGCACTACTTAACATACTCCTAGCTCTTTCCATTAAGGTTTGGTTCATCCTTTTTGCTACTCCATTTTGTTGAGGTGTATATGGAGTAGTTTTTTGTCTCACTATTCTTGCATGCTTACAATAATCATCAAATTCCTTAGAACAATACTCACCACCATTATCTGATCTCAACACTTTTATCTTATGATCTGATTGTTTCTCAACCAAAGCCTTAAATTCCTTAAACTTATTAAACACATTAAATTTTTTATGCATAAAATATATCCAAGTGTATCTTGAGACATCATCAATAAATGTGACGTAGTATCTAGATTTTCCAATAGAGTCAATATCCACAGAACCCATTACATTTGAGTGAATAATCTCTAATAATTTTCTAGCTCTATTTGTACCACTAGGAAATTTAGATCTAGATTGCTTTCCAAACACACAGTGCTCACAAAAGTCATTTTTTCCAATATTATAATTAGGAATAGGGTGATCCCATAATAGTGGTTTACAATTTTTGGCCAAACTGGACACTGGAATTTTTATTTTTAACTAAATCTTCACATTTGGACACCTATAATGCCTAAACCATGAGGAATTTGAAGATGATGCAAACTAGAGTCTCATCACATTTTGTCTGTATATTCTAAAAATATTTTTTTCAAAATTTTTGGAATCAAATTGCACTTCTTTTTACATCTCCCACAAAAACTGGTTTTTTTCAAAAAACAACATTTTTAAAAAGTAATGCAGCCCGTATAATGCATAATTTTTTTTCCATGAAGGATAAAATTCTAATTCTTTTGAATTTAGATTTGTAACTCTGATATCTAGTGCTTTCACTTTGTTAGATAGTTTTTTATTGAATATTTTTTCTTTAATCAAGTTTCAAAGTCAAACCAATGACAATTCAGACATAGCGCGACCGTATAACGTGTAACTTTTTTTGTATATATCGAAATTCAAATTTTTTTTTGTTGGATCAAGGACTTCAATATCTGGTGCACTCATATTTTTCATTTTTTTTTTATAATCTGCTATTTTTCCACATGTGTAGAATAGAGATCTTCATTTTCGACAAAAAACCTATGTTTAATAAAACTAAAAAAACAAATACATAATAAAACCAAAACATATTAAAATTATATTCATTGGATAGCTTGTTTCGAGGACTACCTGACTCCAATTGGGTTTGTGAAGATTCCCCCATTTTCATCCTCAACCTGAGCGTCAAAGCGTAAAAAATTAGCTTTTTTGTGTGAACAAAGTCAAAAATTAGGGAAAAGGGGGGTTCGCTAGAACCATGGGGGTTCTAGTGAACCCCCAGGGGTTCTAGTGAACCAGGGTTCATTCGAACCCCCTCAATATGCATTTTCCCTTTTGTTTTTTGGGCGAGAAATGTGGGCCGTGTGGTTGATGGGTTCGGTCAAACCCTAGTTCGGTCGAACCCCTTTATGGTTCGGTCGAACTTGTAGGTTCATTCGAACCACTAAAACCAATTTTTTTTCCATGGGGCCATTTTTTCTCATTTTTCCTTCCTCCATCAAATTGTAAACCACTATTGTGGCTTCACCCAATACTGTCAACCAAATTTTTATTAAGAATGGTCCTAAGAACTTTTTCACCTATATGGCCCAATCTATGGTGCCATAGCATACATGTATTTTCAGCTTCAGTTACATTTAATAAATAATTTACATCGGAGTTATTCAGCTTAAACAAAGTCCCAATCTGAGATCCTTTAGCAACCACCATATTCCCTTTCACCAATCTACAACCGCCTTGTCAAATGTCACATGCATTCCAGAATCATTAAACTTCGAGACAAAAATTAAATTCCTTGCAAGTTCTAGAATATGTAAAACATCATTAAGGGTCTTAATACTACCATCACTGAAACACAATTTTACATCTCCTTTGCCAACAACTTTTGTTGTGTTGTTGTCTCCAAAGAAGACATCTCCATCATATGCAATATACTTAGAGAACCACTCCTTTTTAGGAGTCATATGCTAGGAGCAACCTGAATCAAGAAGCCAAGAGTTATCAACAACAGTATTAGAAGAAATGACTAATGCATCATTACTATCATCAGATTTTTCTGTAGAAGCATCAGTACTCTTCTTCTTGCTCTTACAATCCTTTTTAATATGTCCAGGTTTTCCACAATTCCAACACTTTACTTTACTCTTACCAGGGATTTTTGACCATCCTTTAGACTTACCATTTCCTTTCTTTTCTGCTTTAGATTCCTTCTCTTTAGGCCTACCTCTTACAAACAAGGCATCTTGGGAGCTAGTTTTAGATTTCCTCCTCATCTCCTCTGATAGGAGAGTAGGAATGATGTTGTCCATCTTTGGATCTGCACCATTACCACTAATTGCAACTATTAGATTTTCCCAAGAATCTGGTAAAGAGCAAAGCAATAAAATGCATTTATCTTCATCCTCAAGCTTTACATCTACAAATGCTAACTGATTGAGAATTAAATTGAAAGAATTTAAATGTTGTGCTACTGAATCACCATCTTTCATTTTCAATGAATATAATTTCCCTTTCAAATACAACTTATTTGTTAGACTCTTTGTTTGATAAATATCTCCTATTCTTTTCCACAATTTATATGCACTGGTTTCTACTGAAACATTTAAAAGAACAACATCAGCAAGACACAATCTAATTGTTCCTCTTGCCTTTTTATCTAACTTAGCCCAATCTTCATTTGACATAGTTGTAGGTGTCTTTGTCTCATTATTAATCACTAACCCCTGATCTCTTTCTTCAAGAAGATCTTCCATTTTTAATTTCCACATTTCATAGTTAGAACCATTGAAGCTTTCAATATCTAACCTTCAATTCATTCTAACAAAAAACTTAATTCCAAAATCAGCAATTTACTAAAATAATAAGAACTCCCACTAAGCCAATAAATCCTTCAAACTTTAAGAGAAAGGTATCCCAATACTCTACCCAACCTCATCTCTGATACCAAATGTTGAAAAATGAGGTGTTTTCTTAGCTTAATACTTTGTAAAAAATTAATATTGCTAATCTAAGTAATATTTTTCTTTGTTACATATATTCTTTGTGGGTGATTATCTTGATTAATCCATTTTACTGTTGTAGAATGTAGACAGAAGTTGATAGAAGAATTAGACAGGATATTAGAAAGATTACACAAGATATAACATGGAGAAACCCTTTCGAGAAAAAACTCCACCAAGAATTATTCTATTATTCAATCTCTGAAATACAATAGCTCCAATTCTTGATTAAGAATGTTTCTTTTGTCTTTACCAATCTTCTTACACCTACAAATAACAATTATGGAAACTCTTCAACTTTAATGAGATATAGAGACAACATGTAACCTTGTAATCTCCAATTGGTGATAATAACAATGCACAAGCTCAAACCCTTGAAAAGGTACGCCATATTGCTTCAAGTTGAGTTATTCTATGAAGACTAAAGCTTACAACATGTGCTTCATACATTTGGGCATCCCAAACTGAAGCTACAACTCATCCTTCACTTTGGTGATAATTCCAAAGCTCCTCCTCAAAGATAGAGCCCAAAATTAATCCTACTTAACCGAGCCTTTAGAAATATCTTATCATGCAAGAGAGGTAAATCAAAGAAAGCATCTTGGGTTCCCAAGTTGGCTCCAAGTGATTTCTAGTTAACTGAAACATTTATTCAACACAATTCATGCAAGAATGGTCATCCCATGTTAACTGGAGGTAGTCCTTGTTATTTGTCATACAACTCAATGTTATTAGCCATGCATTCCAAGTTAATTGAATTTAACTAACATACAACTGAAACTAATTGAAGACAACTAAACCATAACTGAACTAAACTAAACTAAACTAAACTAAACTAAACTAAACTAAACTAATTCTAAACTAAATTGAACTGAACTGAATTGAACTGAACTGATCTGAACTAAATTGAACTAAACTTCAAGCATGCAAACATCAAACCCTAACTCCTAGGATCTTTGCATGCATTCAGAAGTGTTAACTGTTACTCTGTATAGTTAACTAAACACAAGGTGAGTGTCACCTTACCCTGTGGGTACCCCCATGTGCCCCTATTATTTAGGAACTCACTATGGACGCCCTCACATGCTCCTTACATCTAGAATTAATTACAAATGTTAATAATCATGATTATTTCATCAAATATTAATATCATCCTATTCTTAGTGTTGTTGAACACATTCCAAGAATCTAGGATATACATGAAATAATTAATGTATAGGATTTTCAATTAAATGGCATCCTATTTCCAACATTGACATCAACCAAATTAGGGTCATTAGTAGGTATGGGCCACCTCCTCCTTGTGGTCCACCTTGTAAGGAAGCTAAGTAGCAGAACAACTTCCTACACTAACCTTAAGAGGAGGATAATGCAAAAATTTATAGATATTTTCAACATTTACATAAACTTAACAAAAATAAACATAAATGTCATGCATACCATAACACTGTGATTTACGTGGGGAAAACCCTTTTGAGAGAAAAACGCCACTCCAAAATCCACCCAATTTATTACTTAGAAATCACAAAGTTTACAATATACTTGCAGAGCAAACTTCTCACAAGAGTATCACCAACTAGAGATCCAAAGGCAACACAACCACTATCAAACTCTCAAAATACATCACACTACATAGTTTTAATACAACACCCTCATAAAATAGGGTTGTCATCTAGGGAAAGTCAAGCCAACAAAATATCGACTGTCAGATTTGCGACCTAATGATGAACAATCCAGATTTACAATAATAAAATATACATAAAATGTGGCTTTCAGGGGCACTACCTTTGAACCCCCACTGAGGCATGCGACCCCTAGACCCCTCATCTAGGGGGATGAGCTCACTTAGACCCCTACAAGGGGTACCCCCTTCATCCCCCCTCACTAATGTATCAATAGTACCTTATGTATTTGCAAGGTTGATACACATTTTCCCAACACACCTCTACCACCATCACCACACATGGGGGTGACTCAGTCAGAGGGGGAAAACACAAGATAGGTGCTTGCAAGATGTATAATATTTTGGATTATAACCTAGAGGGGTATTGAACTTTTTGATGTACATGGTAGAGGCATTTCATATATTTGTATCATGGAATTATTTTGATTTATATGAGATGATGATTTTTATAGTGGTGATGTATGTTATATGGACTTTATTATGTGATGTGATGATGATTTGATTTATTATGCAAATATTTATGTGATTTTGTTCATGTATGGTTTTTGGATGTATATTTATGTTATGGTAATTTCGTGTAGATGAATTGCATATGTACTGTATGTATCTCATGTTAACATGTTTATGTAGGATGTGATGGACTAATGTGTATGATATTATTAAAGATTGTTGCACTGTGTTGTCATTAATGTCAACATCTAGTGTGGTTATGATGAGAGAGAATATTGGTGTTGAGAAAGTGTTGCAAATAATGATGTTACACTCTATTTTAGTCATGTTGAGAAGAAGTTGTGGTGTTGAGCAGGTGTTGTTGAGGCAACAGGCTCGCTTGGTTTCCAAGTGCTTTTGAGAAAATTTGAATAAAGAGTCTACATGGTTAACAAAGGCATGTTCTATATTGTGCTCTACATTTATTCATGGTTGAAGATGTGCTTGTGTGGTTTGGACATAATGATCAATGGTCTCTAATGGTGTTATACCCAAAGCTTCAAGTTTTGGATTGTACAACAATGGAAGATGTGTTTGGCAGTGTTTAGCTTGTGAAGAAGGTTGTTTGGGAGAAATGGAATTGCTTTGCATTTCTTCGCATTGAGGTTTCTTGTCTTGAGGATTTTGGAATGTACTAATATTATTTGTATCTATCTTCCCTTGGATTATTTGGTGCTCAGTTGTTTCACAAGCTTGGGTTGTGAGTTGTATGTCTGTGACAATGTGATTAGTTGTACAAGATAATAGTATTCTCAGTTTCAAGTGGTTACACTATTTTTTGTGAATAGTCAGTTGATGTTGGAATATTCTAGGATGTTGTGTGATGTTGTCTCATGGTTTGTAGGATGTTTCTAGACCTAGAGAAGTGTAAATTGATTGTGTTGATAGTTTTAGTGTAGTTTTGGCCAACCTAGCATGCTAGCGCTATTTACAGAGGTGATTTGTTATTTTTGGAAGCCCGGTGTTGGATGTCAATATAGATTTGGGTTCTAGTTAACCCTTAGTGTGGTCTTCCTTCACTTCTTTCTATTGCAAATGTGTTTGGTACTGACCTATTTATTGGTTGCACATTTGAGGTGCATACGTTTCATTGAGGTTGACATGAAGAAGGTTTTTGAAGTCACAGAGGATATATAACCAAGGTTAATTATTGGAGATTGTGTGATGGAATGTGATGTGAAGGATGATGTGAATGTTATAGTGTGTTGAGATTTGAGTGCAAGCTTGAATGTCTAAGGCTATTAGATGTAGTGAGCAAGAGGTTTCTACATTTAAATGTTCTTGAAGTTGTTGGAGATAGCGAGCTAAAGGTTGCGAATGGTTGTAGTGGATTCTCTTGTTGCTCTTAAGTAGTGAACCTCCTTGTAATAGTTTCTTCTATTCTCTTTTTATTTTAGATAGTGAGTCCTCTAGGTAGTGAGCCCCTGGTAGTGAGCCATTCTTTTCTCTTGGGCAATGAGCCCATTGTAATAAGTTATGGTTTTCATATATATGTGAGTTAATCCTCACTGTGGTTTTTCCTTAATTAGGCATTTTATTGAAATCTAGTGTTCTATTATGTATGGTTGTGAATGTGTTGATGCTTTACTTGTTTACATTCATGCTAATGCTTAATAAGTTTGTGAAGGTTAATGAGGGTTTGAAGTTTTGATGTACAACTAATTCACCCCCTCTTAGTTGTCCTATGTGTCTAAAAGATATGTGTTCTATTATGATTGTAGATATATTTGTTATTATTTTTTATTAGTATGAAGTGATGAATTATCTTTATTAAATGTGCAAAAGTTTATGGATGATGATTATGCTCATATTGGATATGGGTAATGATTGTAAAATACAAAATGGGAAATGGCTAAATACATGTATAATGGTTAAATATGATTATGAAAACTAGATAATGGATAGTGACGATTAAATATGCAATGGTTAATGATTAGTGAACATGCAAAATGGACAATGATTAAATGTATAATTTCAAAATGGATAATGGACAATGATTATGAAAAAATGGATAATAGATAAATGCATAATGGTTTAATGATTAAATAAAATGAATGTAATTTTGGACAAAGGTTAATGAAAATGGATAATGGTTTAATGATTTAATGAATTTACGTGATTTTAGAAAATGGATGATGGATAAATGAAATGAACATGAAAATGCCAAAAATGATTAAATGATTAAATGAAATGACTATGGTTATGTAAAATAGATAATGGATGATGATTAAATGATTAAATGAATATGAATCAATGCTTATGTAAAACATATGAATAAATGTTAAATGATTGTGTATGATGGAAGGTAATGCCTATGGTTATGGTTTTGTGTTAATAGAAAATATATATGCAAAAATGGATAATGAATATGGATTATGAAAAAATGATTATGGAAAATAATTAAATGAAATGTATAATGAAATTCATTTGTGAAATATGAAATGGATAATGAATATGGTTATGCTAAATAAAAGATGGGTCATGGGTAAAATGAATAATGTAAAGATTAAAAATGGGTAATGAGAAAATGACTAATGGGTAATGCTTGGGTTAATTGATAAGTGGTGCATGATATTATTATTTTTATCCATGATACAAAGTGTAATCCAACTTGGGTAGGGGGTATGGAATTATGGTGGGGTGCAAAAAGGGGTTGCTTGAGAAAAAGGGGGGGTTTGATTATGCTAGAAAAATGTGGCGAGCAATCCTAAAATTTAATATAGAAAAGGATATTATTCCCCAATGGTATGTACATGACCAATGGTGATTTTTTGTCCTTTGCATGGACCTTAGAGTCATAAAGAAACAACAAATTGTCCTAAACATGCAACACCTTTTACATCCTTAGGTGCCCAGTGATAGAGGGGAAGGTAGCATATACCTCAATTTCTAGTGCACACAAATGTATGGCTTGGTGGGTTTATGCGACCAAGAATCCAAAGTGTATGCTACAATCATCCAACTATACATAAGGTAGTACATAGCATAACTGGGTCATGTAAAGGACAATCACAAACACACCATACAAAAAAGATCATGCCCCATTTCACAATTTGTCCAAAACACACCAGGAAATGGATAGATCTAGGTGGTCTAGACTAGGACACTCCATGGAAAAAGAAAATCATAAACAAAAACATAGTTGACAAAGCGAACATATCTATTTTCAAGGGTGGGGTGTAGGATAATGATTATGTCTAGCTTGGGAAGGATTTAATCTTATGGGAATGGATAAGGATTTTTGGCAAGTTAATAAGAATGGTGATTATATGGCCACGTCTATTGGTTATTAATTTCATCATGATTTTTTGTCTGCGTGTAAGTTTGTTTTGACATTTGGCTTGTTTGTTTGTCCAAATATGCTTGGTGAAGTGTTGAAGTGATTTTTTATTATGGGTGAGATTTTTATTATGGATGGTGGATAATGATAATGTGATGTTTTTATTATGAACATCTAGGTATTGTGACAACCAATCCCAAGTGTATATTCAAGTATTTCTTCCTGTATCCATTGGGGTGGGTAAGATGTATGCACAGATTAGCTATGCATGTGAGAATGTGACAATAATAAATGAGGGGTACGGCTCATGAAACTTGTCTCACCAATTGTGAGGAAAAGGTGGTGAACATGCACATGAGCAAAGTAATATGCATGTGATTTTTAACCTTATGATGTAGATGGGGACATGGATGCGAACTAAAGATCGAGTGAAAATGGGGGGTATATGATGGGGTGAGGTCATAGTATGAAAATCTTTATGGTTTTAGGAAGCAAGTGCACATAAGGCGATTTAGGATGATGGTAGGAAAAGATTCCCTATTAAAGGAAAAAGGTGGATGGGGTTCATGTTCATGGTAGAAAAAGCTTTCCCATTATGAAATAGGGATAAGTGACATGTATTCCAAGCCATGGTTAGTGGGTGGTGTGAGTGGATTTTTGTGGAAGGCTAATGTATGGATGATGAAGAGACCTAGTAGATGGTGGAGATGACTCTACACATGGGGCTTGTTTGCCAAGTTTTCACCATGGTACTTGCCCAAGGTGCCACAAGAAGTGTTTTTGACCATTGGACGAATTATTTTTCTTTACTATTTTTGTATTTTTTATTTATTTTTATGCATAAAACCTCTTAAGGTGCATGATATTCACTATCTCTTCCAAGGGTTCACCTTCCATAGTAGCCAATTGATAAGAACCTAATCCATATTTTTTTGTGATAATATAAGGACCTAACTAATTAGGTTCAAACTTTCCTTCCTTGTCACCGTCCTATAAATTATGTTAATTTTTTTAAAGGACTAAGCCACCAACCTCAAATTATTTAGGCTTTATTTTTTGTTATAGCTTCCCCAAAGTTGATTCTGATAGACCCATAGATGATTGAAATCATTGAGGCTTTTTCCATCCAAGAGTTCCAACTATTGTAGCCATGTCACTCGATACTCTTATTCATCAATAAGATGTTGTAAGGAGATACTCAAGGATTTGAGTTTAATCTCAATTGGAAAAATATAGCCTTGGTACCATAAACAAGGGAATATAGTGGTGTCCCTGTAGGAGTCTAGATGCTTGTACGATAAGCCCACAAGACAAGATTGAGTTGGAGATGCCAATCTTGACCAACATCATTGACCAACTTTTTAAGTATTTTCAAAATTGTTTTATTAGTGGCCTTAGATTTGGTCGCTTCCTTGTGGGTAATATGGAGTGGAAAAAAGATGTATATGAATTTTTTGGCACAAATCATGAACTTCTTGTTGAACACCCAAAATACTAAGAGGGGGGTGAATCAGTATTCTCTAAAACCACTTAAACATTTAAACATTCATTTCAAACATTATTTCAATTTGCAGTAAGGAAAGAAACCATGAAAGTAATCACCAAAGCACATAACGCATGAATACCAAATTTTTACATGGAAAACCCAGAAAGGGAAAACCATGATGAGGATTAGCTCACAATATATTATAATTGGTCATAACATATTATAGAATGGCTCATTTCCTTTTGGACTCATTGTCCATAGAATAAGATAGATAGAATAAGAAGCTCATTGCTAGGAAAAAAAGGTTGACTCACTATCAAGATTTGAATTGCTAATGATGCATCTACAAGATGTAAGAGATACAAAATTTCAACTAAAGCTCAAAATACTAAATCAACACACTTCATACTATATTGCTTCCACACTCTACATTGCTTTAAATTCACATCACATTCACACTATACTCACATACATCACATTACATGACATCACATACACCCTACACATAACACCGAAAAATGATCTCATGTTTATATCCATTACAACATAAATTAGGTCAGCCTAATTAGATGTATCATGCATAACATGACTTGTCGACCTAAAACATACTTCAGACCACAATCAAAAACTTATAACACATCAAAATAGGTCAGAGGAGACCTATCATAACTCCCATAAGAGTGATCAACACTTCTTTTAACTTCGCACAACCCTAAACACATTAGGTCGGTGACACTGATGAAGTAACACTAGAATACACCAACAGATCATTCACAATTTGACACTCAGACCTCCAAATCACTCGCCACTTAGATCATTGATGCTATTGACACTTATAAACACTTCCTCAAGACCGCATAACTGAATATTATTCCATAGTAGAATGCAGGCCATTCTAAATATGTACTTTATACTAGTAAAACTATCACTGGTAGACCCAACATACTGCCATCATTAAATTTTAATAGCAGAGGACATAAAGACATGAAAATTTAGAATTATATTCCATTTTCATATGCCAAAATTACCTTTGAACCATAGACCAAAATTCTTCAAGGCGGAGCAATGCAAATTTAAAAATTGATGCTCTATACATTGAAAATTGAACTTAGGAACTTAGCCAAATATTCAATGCTTCTTGTCTCCATTGGATCAAACCTCTTACATACATATACTAGATGACCATCAACATAATCACTCATGCTACACCAACCAACTATTCCTTGATGTAGACTTTAATGTAAACCACAATGTTGACATTAATGACAACACTGTATATGATCATGCTCATGATATCAATGACAATCAAACCAACAGTCTCCTCAACCTTCTAACACTTCTTGATTCTTGAATGGTTTTCCATTATCTGTGACAATGGAGGATGGAATTTCAAAGTGACAAATGATGTAGTGGAGGATGAATTTGGATTTTTTTTTCTAGTGATATGTTAATGGGATGCCTTCCATCCACTTGGTAAAGTATTTGGTGGTGGTAATAATGAATTTATGACCATTGGAAGAGTATGGATTTATTTTTCCTACAAGGTCTGACCCCCATCATGATAAAGGCCATGGAGTGACAATAGGATGTAGCTCTTGTGATGGTGTGTGAATTAGGTCATCGTGTTGCTGACATGGCTAACAAGTCTTCATAAAATTAATCTTGCTCCATTATTGAACAATAATATCTAGTGCATAGCAACTTCTTAGCTAGACCAGGACCACTGGAGTAAGCCCTGCAGATACCTTGATGTAATTCACTTAAAATAAATTTGAGCCTCTTTTTAGTCTAAGCACCTCAGGAGGGTTCCTTCAAAGGTTCTTCGGTAGAGGGTATCACCAAGTAATATGAAGCGAGCAGTTTTTCAGATGAATGAATGGCATTTGGATGTGGATAGATTAGGTGGGAGGGTATTATCATGGAGGTATTTTTATATATCATAGTACCATGGTGAATTGGGACCAACTATAGAACATACCAATTTTGATTCTAGAAGATCATAAAAAGGGATAAACAACTGTTCAATCAAGAATTCATACATTGGCTATTATGGGCATGCCCAATAGGGAACCAATTATTTCCATAGCATCATTTGCTTTGTTATTTAAGCAAGGTATTTGATCAAACTAAATTTGTGTGAAGTATTGATTGAGGTTTTCCACCATATGTTTATATGGCAACAATTTGTCATCTTTTTTTTTTATATTCATCATTTACTTGCTTGATGACTACCTAGGAATCACCATAGACTTACAATTTAGTTATTTTTCATTGTATAGCTAGCTGGATTCTAGTGATTATAGCCTCATATTCTCCAATATTATTTGTGCAAGGGAATGCAATATGTAAGGACTTAGGGATGCAATTGTCTTGAGGAGTAACAAATAGTATTCTTGCCCCTAAGCCATGTTAAGTAAATGGTCCACCAAAGTATAGATTCTACCATGTTCCTTTGTCCTTAGCAAGAATACCTTCATCTGGGGACTCTATTAATAAAGGGTGATTATCCATTAGAGAAGCCCCTGCAATTTGGTCAGCAAATACATGTCCTTTATGGCTTTCCTATCCACATACTCAATATCAAATTCGCTAAGAATCATGATATATTTTTCCATGCGAACTATGAGGGTAACTTTTGAGAGAATTTATATTTCAAGGGATCTACTTTGCAGATGAGTTGCATCTTGTGATTAAGCATGTAATGTCATAATTTTTCATCACAAAATACCACTACAAGACATGCTCTCTTAATTGGAGTGTAGTTCAATTCACAACCTACCAAAGTGCAAGATATGTAGTAGATAGATCTTTCTTTTCCATTGTCATTGTGGCAATAATGCCCCCAATGGCGCATTGGTAGATGATATGTATAAAAATATTAGTTTTTTTGGATTCAATGGCATAAGGATAGGAAGTGAGGAAAAATAATCTTTGAGCTATTGAAAATCCTTTTGACAGTTTTTATCCCATTTGAAGTTAACATTTTTGCAAAGATGTGAAAATGGTTGGCATTTATCAGCCAGTTACGCAATAAATCTCTTGATTGCTTGAAGTTTCCCTTGTAGACTACGCAACTATTTGGTATTTCTTGGTGGAGGCATATCTAATATTTCTTTGACCTTTGCTAGGTTGACTTCTATTTCTCTTTAGGATACCATGAATCCTAGTATTTTTCTTGATATTACACCAAATACACATTTCTTTGAATTTAGGTGTAACTAATATTTATCTAATTGACCAAAGTTATTTTCTAATACCTCTACATGTCTAGTTCTTGTCTTTGATTTTCCTAAAAGTTCATCCACATAATATTCCATAATATCATGTAACATATCATGAAAATTTTAGTCATGGCTCTTTGATATGTGGCTCCTACATTCTTAAGACCAAATGGAATTACTTGATAGCAAAATTTTCCCCATATATTAATGAAGGTTGTTTTATGTTGATCTACTTTTGCTATTCGTATTTGATTATAGCTAAAAAAACCATCCATGAGTAATAAAATTTCATGTCCTACCATTAAGTCTACTACCATTAAGTCTACAATGATATCAATGTTAGGTAGTGGGAAATCATCCTTTGGGCATGCCTTGTTTAGATCCTAAAAATCAATGCATATTCAAATGCTCCAATGGGCTTAGAGACTAACACTATATTTGAAATCCATTCAAGATAATCAATTGGTTGAATAAATCCAACCTTTAAAATCATTTTTTCAATTCTTTTTTAACTAAGAGAGTTATTTGTGGATGCATCTTTCTAAGTTTTTGTTTTACTAGCTTTGCATCAAGATATACTACCAAATGGTGTACTACAAGAGATGGGTCAAGTCCTACCATGTTTGTGTAGGTCTAAGAAAATTTTTCAGACCTTTGCTTGAGGAAGGTTGATAGATCTTGATTTACCTCAAATTCTAATGTTGCAACCATGAAAGTGATTTTAGATCCTTTTTTGGTTCCCAAATTGATTTCAGTATTTGGTTCAACTAGTATTGTAGACATTTCTTGATGTCAAGGAATAGAATCAAGTGGCTCATCTTTTGGCACCTCAAAAATGTTTTCACCAAGAGATACATCTTTTATTTTTACTTTTTCATGCTCCAAAAGTGCCTCATTGAGATTTTCACGAAGAGATCTTTTTTTTTTCTTTTTTTTTTTTGTGACTAAGGCACATGATATGTTCCCCACAGTAACCATCTTTGTGTAATTTAATTTCAAGTTCTTTGTTGTGATCTCCTATAGGTTTGTGCTCTTGAACCCCCATAAGTTTGGAAATTACTTCATCATTTTGGAAGGTATTTTAAGAATAGGAGGTTCTTGTTGGTCCTAATCAATAAGTTCAAGATAAATGAGTGAAATGTCGAAGGGTTGGGATGGTGTAATGGTGTAAATATATTCATGATAAAAATTATAGGCAATGATTTCCAAAGGTTCTTTGTTGGGCCCCTCTTGAGGGATTTTAACATTAATTAAGGTCTTACCTTCTTTATTGCAAGTACATTTAGGTTCCTTAAGTACCATGTTAGTGGATTATACCCTAATCCATGGTGGCTTATGTGATCTTTTAGCTAAATGGGTTCCATTATTCATTATTCATTAGTCTATAGTCCTCTACTTTTATAGGGCCCATATGTTTGCATAAGTCATGTCCTTTCAAATACATGTTGACTTCTAGAAGAGGTGGTGACTTGTATTCTTCTCTATACAAGCATGATGAAATGTCCTCACTAAGATCTTCCTTATCTAGAAGCTCCATTTGCTAAATCTTTTAAAGGTTTCATTAGGTTCCATTTTTAATACCATTTTCTGACCATGGGACCTTGGTGAAAGGGGGAGTTTCCCTACATAAAAGAAGTTATGCAGTCCATACTCTCCACATCCATTGTCGATAACCTTGATCTTGATCTCGGGGGTGGGTTGTGAGGTGGGTTTTAATGTGGATGTATCAATGTAAGAGGAAGAAGTGGATGTTGCATCATTAATTGGACAATAGTGAGCATGATTTTATTTTCCTTAAAAAAAATTGCAATATGGAAAAGGTTGTGGGTTAGATGGTATGGTACCCTCCCTACCATTGTATGTGAATTTTAGACATTCATGGTATGTGGAGGGGATGGAATGCATATCATGTATCCAAGGCCAACCAAGAAGGATGTTATAAGGAAGATCAAGATCCAAGATTTGATATACAATTTTGTTGGTTACCAGTCCAACTTAGATAGGTAATTTGATGGTATCTTCAGGTTCTCTCTTGGAATCATCATAAGCCTTAATAGTTATCTTCTTTTGGGGGTCAATAACATCTTCAAAATAACCCAACTTCTTTATTAATTTTAAGGGACATAGATTAAGTCAAGATGCACCATCTATTAAAACTCTTTTAATGGTATGTTTATGGATAATTACTTTGATGTGGAGGGGTTTATTATGTGGAACATTAGTATGTAAGTATTTATTTATGAAGGTGAGGTGGTGTGTTGAGGAAAGATGTCCAACTATGGCTTGGAGTTTATTGATGTTAATATCACTAGGTCTCTACACAAGCACAAGTCGACATAAAAGCACATTGAGTCTCACTCCAAACACAACTTCACAGTGGAAAAAATCTAGAAGATAAAGCTATTAGACAATGAAACAATGAAAAGTAGGTTTAGGGAGGAATGTGAAGTGGAACAATAAAGGGGTATGACAGACCCATTTCTCAATATTTCATTAGGAAATGAGATCCCAACCAAGAATTGATTAATAACCCTTAGGTGAATCAAGTCAAATTGAGAATCTACAAATTTACTTATGACTGAAGGATGGGGATCAAGGTCAAACAACACTTTGGGGAGAAAAACTAAAAATATCCAAACAAAATTTATCATGCCAGGACATCTTTCAAAAGTAGAGGCATACATCCTTTTAGCACTCTCCCTTGTTTTGTACACCATCCTATTGGAAGTAGGAATTCCAAATGCCTCTCTGATGGATTCAGGCATGAGATTGGCAAACAATTTCCCATAAGGGGAAACAATGGTTCTTCACTCTATCCTATAGCAGTTGGCACACTCCATGATTAGCTCTAAACACTAGATGGTTGGTGGAAAACCAACAGCTGCATACAGCTCACTTTTCATAATCTAATGTCGTCATAAAATTTTCCTGCATTGAAGATTCTTTCCCATGCAAAATTTGAATTTTCCCCTTTTAACTACTCATTAATATTTTTTTATCTCAAATAATGCATGTGGAATTATTTAATTCTTTTAATATCTCCAAATTTTAGAATTTACCCCTATACATGGGCACATTTCACCTCTTTTGTTTCATATTTCATACCTCAAAAAGTTTTTCCCAACTTTATCATGGTGTATTTGAGGGGTGTAGCTCATACTTCAAGGTGCATTTGGACCTTTGGTGTTTCAAGTTTGATCTCCAATGTCCTACAAAATTTTTTTAACCTTTTCTTCTTAGGGCACATCTTGATTGGTGTGTTATGTTTTTTGCCTTAGAATTTTTTTTATCCAACTTCTCCATGATCGGCACATTTTCATCCTTGTGCTTTTAATCTCATAAAGGGAACATTTAAGGGGTTGTGCTCTCATTATCCTTGCCTTAGACATTTGATTTGTTATCCAACCTCTTCCTCCTAGGGCACATATGACCCCTTGTGCTTTCATATGCCTTAGGCATTTTTGAAACTCTTTTGTAGGGCACATTTTGATGGGTCGTTCTTCATTTTCATGACTCAGAAAAATTTATTACCCAACCAATTACCTCCTTGGGTGCATTTTTCCTCTTTGTATTAGGGTGGATAAGATGGTGTTGTTTTGTTTTTTTTCCTTAGAAAAATTTTCTCCATCTTGACTCACACTTCCCTTGGGTGCATTTAGACCCATGTGATTTTATTTCCTTTCCCTTAGATATTTTTTCCCCATCTTATACTCCTTGTGTATTTAAGGGGGTGGCTTCACATTTCACGCCTTCAATGCCTTAGAAATTATTTCATCTCCTCTCATCCACCTCTTGGGCGCATATGACCCCTCTTGCTTCATTTTCCCTTGCCTTAGGCATTTTTGAAGTTGATATTTGAAAGCCTTAGGAAAATTTGCATTTGGAGTGTTAAAGAAACCTCCCAAGGGTGAATCTTGAATACTTAGCCAATTTTGACTGGCTTGCCCCTACTTTCTATTTTTAGCAACTTTTGAAGCCTTTGTGATTTTCATGAATTTCTAACTTCTCAAGACTCGATCTTCGTTCACTCTGACCCTCTTGGCATGACTGATCTGTTCACACCAGCCTTTTGCATGCACCTACTATTTTAAGCCTTGTTCTAGAAGTGGCTTACTAAAAATAGTAAGTATGCAGAATGCACTCAAATTTTACCAGTAGATTCCTCGAATAATGTTGATCACTATGGGATACATCAATTTTTAGTTTTTCTCAAGTTTTTCCCTTCATTTTAGGCACAGAAGTGGGAAACCCTAATTTCATTACATGTGCTTTTGTAGACCTCTGTTTGATGTTGTTTTCATTGTGTACTACTCTGTTCTAGAGACTAAACATCTATATATGCTTGTGTGACATCACACCTGCCAAATATGGATCTGCTAAAAATAGTAAGTTCTCAAAATTCATTCAAATTTTGTGCACAAGTCCTCTAAAAGAGCTTAAAATCAATGATGTGATCAAAATTTCCAAACCCTAGCGGAAAAGCCCTAAACTGGGGCACTTGTTAAAATAGTAAGTTCTCATAATTGGCTCAAATTTTGTAGGTAAGCACTTTGAAGTGTCCTGAATCTAATGTAACAGTCAGATTTTCAAAAGCCCTACTAGAAAAGCCTCAAATAGGGGGTGTACTAAATATAGCAAGTTGCCTGATTTTTCTCAAATTTTGTAGGTGAGTAGCTCAAAGGGCTCTAAACATGATGTAACAGACAGATTTTTCAAAACCCTAAGAAAACAGGTCTCAAATTGAGTACTTAGTAAAAATACTAAGTTGTCAGAATTCAGTGAATTTTTAATGGGAACCTACCTGAAGCCTCCTGATTGCAATGCCAAGTTCAGATTTCAATTTTCTCACTCAATTTAACCTCAAAACCAATCCTCAAGAATAAAACCCTAATCTGGTCCAAACACACTCTAGACTTAGCCAAAGCTTCAAATTAAGACAAAAGATGGGTACATCCCCTAAAAGATAGAAGGAACAAAGAGAGACAACCCCAAAACCAACCAAAACAAAAGCCAAAAGACCCAAATGGGACAAAAATTATGGGTTCCCCATTTTGAATGGGGTGATGTGTGAAAAGGTCACAATAGGACTATTCATTAAGATACATCGATTTGATAGGGGTGGTGAATTTAGTTCTAATGAGTTTCTAGAGTTTTGTAGAAATCATGGGATTAAGAAATAGTTCACAACAAGGTACACACCACAAAAAAATGGTGTAGTAGAGAGGAAGAACAGGACCATAATGGAAATGGCAAGGAGTATGTTGAAGGCCAAAAACTTGTCTAATGAATTTTGGGCAAAATTTGTAGCATGTGTAGTTTACGTTTTGAACAAAAGTCCTTCAAAGAGTGTTAAGGACAAAATTTCACAAGAAGCATGGAATGGTAAGAAACATAGTGTATCTCATCTTAGAGTTTTTGGCTGTGTCACATATTCTTTGGTGCCATCTGAATTAAGAAGAAAATTTAATTATAAAGTGAGAAATGCATCTTTATTGGTTATAGTGAGCAATTGAAAGCTTACAGATTGTATAACCCCATTTCAAAGAAAATGATTACTAGCAAAAATGTCAAATTTAAGGAGTAAGAATCATGGGATGGAAGTGTTGATAGTATAGTAACAACAAGAGCACCAATACCTCATAGTGAAGAAGAATAAGAAAGTCAAGATGGTCAATCAAATCAGGTAGAACCAAGCACTCCATCAAGAAATTGTGTGCAAGGTCAATCATCAGGTCATGCAGAGAATTCTACTCCTAATTCAAGTGTAAATAATGAGTCAAATCCTACACTTTCCTCATTAAAAGGTAAGAAAATAAGGAGTTTAAAAGATATATATGATCAAGGAGAGGAAAATTTGGATTTGTCCTCAATTTTTGCTTTATTCTCTTGTGATTCTATATATTTTGAAGGAGTGAAAGAAGATAATTGGATCAAGGCGATGGATGAAGAAATGGATTCTATTGAAAGGAATCAAACATGGGAATTAGTGGATCTACCTGAAGGTAAAGATTGCATTGGAGTCAAATGGTTCTGTAAGACTAAATTCAATGCTAAAGGTAAAATTGTAAAGCATAAAGCAAGATTACTTGCAAAAGGTTTTTCACAACAGTATGGAGTTGATCATAATGACACATTTTCTCCAGTTGCTATACTGTTAGAATGGTTTTAACAATAGCTGCACAAAATGATAGGAATTTTTTTCAAATGGATGTCAAATCAAAATTTTTAAGTGGTTTTCTAGAAGAAGAAGTATATGTGAAACAACCACTAGGTTCTAAAGTGCATGGACATGAAGATATGGTCTATGAATTGAAGAAGGCTCTCTATGGTTTTAACAAGCACCAAGAGCATGGTATAGTAGGATTGATTCATACATGCAAAACAATGGATTCAAGAGAAGTAAGAGTGAGCTCACATTGTACACAAAGATCAATAAAGAAGGTCATATTTTGATTGTGTGCTTATATGTTGACGATCTAATCTTCACTATAAATTTGTCTGTAGACATATTTAAATTGGAAACGGAGAAAGAATTTGAGATGACAGGTTTGGATTTAATGAAGTATTTTTTGGCCATTGAATTTGTTCAATTAGATAAAGGAATTTTCATTAGTCAATCCAAATATGCAAAAGATGTGTTGAAAAGGTTTAGGATGTTGAATTGTAATCCAACATCTACACCAATTGCTACAAGCACTAAAGTTAGCAAAGAAGACAAAGGATCTAATGTTGATTCTACATTCTTTAAAACATTAGTTGGAAGTTTGATGTATCTCACAGCTACAAGGCCAGACATCATGTATGGTGTTAGTCTAATCTCAAGATTCATGGAGTCACCAAAAGACATACATTGACAAGTTGGAAAAAGGATATTAAGATATGTGGTAGGAACAACAGAATATGAAATCTTGTATTCCAAAACTAATGATTTTTGTTTGACTGGTTATACTGAAAGGGGGAGAGTTGAAACAGTATAATTTCTAGCACATCTCCATTGCCACTTCCACATATAGAGGCAGTTGAAACTGAACTGAGTTTTTTTGTTCATTTGTTGTCAAGTTGTTAAATCTGTTTGCTAGAGTTTAGTTAGTCTATCCTCCACTTGTTATCCACGTCTCTAACTATTTTGCACATTGCCTATTTGTTGGAAATATTAATCTTGAGCAGCCAACGGACAGATGCATTAAATGCACTGTCAGATGAAATCAACTCATATCTTTTTCCCCCTTGCCATGTCTAACATTCTTGCTATCCAATAATTGCATTCTGGTAGTAATTTATTATTGGTAGGTGAGTTCAAATTTTGAGAGGCAATTTTTTGTGTATTGGCTAAAAATCCAAAAGTAGCATTGAATGTATTTTTTTGTGAAAGTAAGCAAGAGACAGACAAAAGTTTTCTGTGTGAGAACAAAAGGGAATGTTTAGCAAAACATAGAAGAAGAAGGAATGTTCAGAAGCATCTGAATAGTGACGTTCAGGAGTATCTACCATAGCAGAAGTCAGTAAGCCTTGCGCCCGTGCGCCGGAAGCTATCCCACATAGAGTAGTAGCACAGAAGCATCAGTGCACTGGAAAATGCACAGCTTCTATAGTATACATGTACAGAGCATTTGCTCTGAATATTTTCATTAGTAAATAGTTTTTGTATGTAATCTTTTTCTGAGTAAATAGAATATTGCAAATATTTCAGTCTCCTTCTGTGTCTGTCTCCTTCCATTGATACATTTCCGCTGTAATTTGTTTCATTCTTTGCCCACAATAGGAGTTTTTTTTCATCATGGTATCAGAGCCCTAGGTGTATTGGGCAGTTATTTTTTACAGCCTTAGATCTTAGTCTAGGTTTTTTCATAGTTTCCCCATTTTAGCAAAATGTCTGGAGGAGAAAATAGAAGCTGGCAGTAGCCACCTGTTTTCAATGGTAGAAACTATGACGTATGGGCAAAGAAAATGAAGACTATTTTCATAACTAATGATTTATGGGAGTTAGTTGCAAATGGATTCATAGATGTGACTGACCCAACTACATTTACAACATTGAGCAATGCTCAAAAGAACCAGTTGAAGGAGACATGGAAGAATGATGCAAAGCCCTCAATTTGATTGAGGCAGCATTGACAGAGGCTATTTTTCCCCAAATAGCAATAGCTACTTATGCAAAAGAAGCATGGGAAACACTTCAAACCACCTGCAAAGGATCTGAGAAATTTAGATCAGTCAAACTCCAGTTACAACGGAGAGAGTTTGAGACCATGCAGATGAAGGACAACGAGTCCATTATAGATTTTCACACAAGGGCAGCCACTTTGATTAACCAGCTGAGGATAAGTGGTGAAACTTTGGAAGAACAGAAGATTGTGGAGAAGATATTGAGAAGCCTTCCCACAAAGTTTGATCCGGTGGTGATTTCCATTGAAGAGGCAAAAGATCTCACAACTTTGTTAGTTGATGAGCTGATGGGTTCTCTACAAACCCATGAGCAGCGCCTAAATAGGTCTGCAACCTCCTCCCAAGAGCAAGCTTTTAATGCTCAGTCGAATGCAAGAGGAAGGGGGAGAGGTAGAAAAGGCTCCAGACATGGTAGAGGAAACTCTAGACATAAAAATGATGGTGATGAAAGCTCAGTCCGAGCAAGCAATCATGAGAGGGTGACCAGCTCCCAAGGAGGAAAAATGAACAACAGTTCTTATCAGAAAAAGGATAAAAGAAATGTGCAGTGCTACAACTTTCAAAGGTATGGTCACTATGCAAGTGATTGCAGGCAACAACGTGACCAAGGGAGTCAGAATGCACATGTTGTTGACTCAAATGTGGCTGGAAATGAAAGACAGTCACAACTGTTCATTGCATGTAACCTTGCAGAACAGAGCAGCGCTGAAGTTTGGTACTTGGACAGCGGCTGTAGCAACCACATGAGTGGTAACAAAGACTTGTTTTCCTCCATTGATAGCAGTGTGAAGTCTGAAATAAAAATGGGGAACAATGAGCTGGTTCCAGTCATGGGCAAAGGCATGGTATGCCTACAAACCAAGCATGGTGATGAAAGACAAATATATGATGTCTTCTATGCCCCAAGATTGAAACATAACCTCTTGAGCATTGGACAGCTGGTCCAAAATGAGTATAGAGTGCTAATAGGGAAAGGGGAATGCATCATCTATGATAAAGCTGGAAGCAAAAGAGTTATGGCAGTGGTTCAAATGACACAGAACTGAATGTTTCCTCTCAAGATGCAAATCTCAGCACAGTCAAAAGGCCTTCAGCAATCAGCCTTCAAATCAGTCATTCAAGATATCTCCAAGCTATGGCACCTCAGGTATGGACACTTAGGTTACTCTGGTTTGAGTCTTTTTTCCAAGAAAAATATGATAGATGGTTTGCCAAAAATCGTAGAGCCTAATGTGATGAGGGCACAACCCGAGACTTAGAAAATAACCCACAAAAAATAGAGTAATTTTATTATTCAAAAAATGGAGCTTCTTACATGCAGAGGATCTCAAATCCCCAAGTTCTACAACACATGCAAGTTACAAACAACTACAAAATAACCCTTTCGCAATATGCGAACTTGTCCCCAAAGAGTTACCCAAAAATTAGAAACCAACCCATAAATAGAGCTCCTCTTTAGTTTGGAGGAAAAACAACATTCAAATTTGAGTTTAGGCGGTTTGGCGCCGAAAAATTACAACTTGAAGTTCAAATTTCAAAAGAACATTTGCAATTGTATCTTCTAGAAAGTGCGCCAACTTCCCGGGGCCATAACTTTTGATTCGGGACTCTGATTCGCAAACCGTTTGAACCGTTGGAAAGGTCACGAAGTCAACAACACACTTGAAATTTTCTACACCAATTTCAAAAAGTTTCAGAGCCAATCCGGGAACTCTAAGTGCCTCAAATCTAACTCAGAAGATTTTTAGGTGCAAATCTGGGAAACTAAAACTACAATATCTTTCCACCCAGAAACAAAAAATAAAAACCATAAATTAGAAATTTCATTATGACAAAAAGGGTATCCAAAAATGTAAAAACATCTAAAAATTGAGAAACTTGAAATTTAACTATTTTTGGGTGATGCAAGATTGCCCTTACACCATTGGATGCTCTTGCATCAGACACCCAGGGTAATTTGAGAAGTGACCCTGTCACATCTCAGATAGTGGAGGAAAACCCAAATGGTAACCTCTGCCTTGGCAACCAGGGATGAATCTTCAATAGGCCTTCCTTTCCATTTCACGAATATTCTCCATCTTGTCATTCTGTTACTCCTTCCCACATGACTATCCAGGATTTCTTCAATCTCCTCCTGCAAGTAGGTGCTGGAATCCCACATTGTTCCATTGTTGGTACTTCCTCTGCGCCACCTTCATGATACTTTGTCAAATCTGAAATGTTGAACACAAGGGAAATTTGAATCCATCCGACAACTCTACCTCATGCATTCCCTGAATCATGCCTCTTCAAAATTTTACAGGGACCGAACTTCTTCATCTTCAATTTGTTATATGTTCCACTGGAAACCTTTCTTTCCTCAAGTGGACCATCACTTCATCACCAATCTGAAACTCTTTATACCTCCTCTTGATCAGCCTTATTGTAGCACATATTCATCTTGTTAATATGTTCTCTTACCTTCTCATGTATATCCTTGATGTGTTCTACAAAATCTTGGCTCTAGCACTTATTTTCTTCTCTTGGTCCATCTTCCTCAATTCGGAGCTATTAGGGGCTACCTTCATACATAATGCGGATGGTGATCTACCGGTGCTTATGTTGACATAATTGTTGTAAGAAAATTATGCCTGGGGTAAGATAATCCCATCCCTTGGGTTTATCTACTACCAAACATCTTAGTAGGTTACCCAGACTCCTGTTAACAACCTTTGTCTGCCCATCTATTTGTGGATGGTGTACAGAACTGAACTTCAACTATAGATCTTTAGCTTCTTCCACAAGATCCTCCAAAAGTACCCCACAAATTTAGTGTCATGATCTGAAACAATACTCTTTGGCAGACCATGTAGCCTCACCACCTCTTTGAAGAACAAGTTAGCAATGTGGACTGCATCATGGGTCTTCTGACATGGAATGAAATGTGCCATATTTGAAAACCTATCAACCACCACAAAGACTGAATCTTTCCCTCATTGTGTCCTTGACAAACCAAGAACAAACTCCATACTTATATCCTCCCATAGCCTCTCTGGTATAAGTAAGGGCTAATATAAGCCTATATTCTGACTCACTCCTTTAGCCATCTGACATACCCTGCAGCTTTGTACAAACTTCTTCACATCCTGTGACAAATGAGGCCAATAATAATGCTCACTGATAATGGCAATGGTCTTATCCCAACCAAAATGTCCTACCATTCCTCCATTATGCTTCTCCTTTATTAGGTTCTCTCTCATGGAACTCCTCGGGATACATAATTGACTCCCCTTAAATAACATGCCATCCTAGATTATGAAATCCAACCACCTTGTCATGTCCACTGTAACAGGTTCCTTGCAAGTTTTCCAAACCTCTACGAAATCAGGATCTTCTACGTACAGTGTCTTAAGTTCATTGAACCCAACCACTTCAATCTACATCTTTATCATCAATGTATGCCTCCTACTTAAGGCATCTGCAACCCTATTTGACTTCCCACTCCTATGTTTCAAAACAAAGGTGTAACTGTGCAAAAACTCTACCCATTTCATATGCCTCTGATTTAATTTTCCCTGACTATTTAGGTACTGCAAGGCTTGATGATCAATATATAGAACAAATTCATTCAGCAACAAATAATGTCTTCATTTCTTTAATGCTTGAACTATTGCATAAAATTCTTAATCATATACAAAATACTTTCTCTTGGCATCATTTAACTTTTCACTGAAATATGCAATGGGCTTACCTTCTTGGCTCAACACTCTCCAATGGCACAAACACTAGCATCACAATCCACCTGAAACACCTTGTTGAAATATGGGAGGGCTAGAACAGATTGCTCTGTCACCTTCTGCTTCAACAGTTCAAAACTTTTTTCCGCCCTAGTGCTCCACTTGAATTCTTTTCTATCCCCTCTCATTGTTTTAGTCAGAGGTCCAAAAATACTGTTGATGGTGTTTTTATACACTTCTCAACACAGGAAGTGTGTAGGTACACTACCTCTCTTGAAAGACAATCTTCCACAATCGGATTGCAGAACACTATCCCAAGGTCTCTCGGATGTCAGGTCATGACAGTGCTTAGATACCTCAGTAGTTGATGTGATTTGCTGGAATCACAAGGCGGCCTTACGGGAATACAAAGTGTGGATGTGAAACATGAAGTAGGATCTTCAAAAAGGGGAGTTCTTAGCATGAAAGCATTCAGGTGTTGACTGCAGGTTCAAACAGCAATCTTGAACTCCATCTAGTTGTTAGATTCAGCTTTATAAGGTATAATGAACCTTGGTGTTGTTCAATTCCTAAAGAAAGTAAAAAAAGAGCGAAGGAGAAGAAAAGTTCCTAAGCCTAAAGCTTGCTGGGAACAGTGATAATGGAGTCCCTGCAATGGACAATTCCTTCAAACAATCCCCCACTTAACCAGAAATTTCACAATATCATGGGAGTTGTGCAATCTTCTAAGGGCTGCAGATTTTTATCCTTCATTCACCACATACATGCATGAACTAAAGATAAGTGTTTGAGGCAGCTTAAATCAGGTCCAGGCTAACTTTGCAAAGCTGTCTACCTTCAGCAAACAGCAAAAAGTATGGACTAAGGAGTTATCAACAAAACAGGAATTTTCATGAACAGCCAACAGCATTCCTAAGATTATCAAAGTAACATGAATAGCTAACTAAACAGCAAATAGATCCTAGTTAAACATATAAGGTTGGAGAAATGAATCAATTAACATGAGATAAAACAAGGAAATGCATCAAGTCAATGCTATTTCTCATATATTTCAGCAGCATGTCTTTACAACAACTCAACTCTCACTTTGCAAATGAGGGGAGTCCTCTATTTATAGTGCTTCAAAAGTTAAATGAATGGCCAAGATTCATTACAATTGTGTGGCCAAGATTCATTACAAAATAAGGGTTCCTACCCCCAAATAGATTTACAATTTCAAAACATATTACATCTTTCCTATTTTGTCATCAATGGATGACACTATTTACATTCGTCTTGGTGATTCTTTGTTCCTTTGGGCATGGCTACCTTTTTAGGTCTTTTTTTTCTTTTAGCTGGGCATAAGTTTGCTCCTCGGAGAAATTTGTGTGATCAATGCGCTTGAGGGATGACTGACTCAGACTTGTCTATTCGAGTTTAGCACTTCAGCGTCTGAGTAGCTCCATTCTTTGTTCTCTTCCGGCCGCTTCCAGTCTTAATCATACTTTGAGCTCTGATCTCTGAAAAGCTCTGATCTATCGAGGGCACGGGCAGCGAAACTTAGGAAGTCTGTTGTGATATCTCCGGCTGCCCCGTCCTTCATCTTCTCCTCAAAATAGGGCCTAACCTTCTCCGCATCTAACTGCACCGTGGGCATATCATGGCCCGTTATCAATTTCAGGTATTCGGTGCATTCTGCTCGAATTTCCTTGATCCACGCAATATCCGGATCAACCTTGCTCTGGATCTGCTCCATTCTCTCTTTACGGTGGATGAGGTCCCGGCGCCATATGTCTACCAGCCAGTGATCTTCCTTCTTCAATTCTAGCTTCTCTTCCCACGAGCCTTCTGGCATTTGGAGGATGGCCTCAACTTTCGGGAAGGCAGAGTCGTAGATCGCGGGGAAGTTGGTGCAGAGCTTCCTTGTGCCTTCCAAGGACCGAACCAGATCCAGGAACTTGTTGGCTATCTGCACAGCCAAGCCAATCCCTATGTTCCCGACCTTCACAACCTGCTGGAACAAGTCCTCCGTGGTCTTTTCCAGGTTCTTCCTCCTTTCCAGCTTATCTATTTGTTCCTTGGAGAGCAGCTATGTCGCGGCCGTAGAGGTAGTGGGGAGGTCGTCGATTGAAGACCATTGTTGGATGTAGTCAGTTAGGGCAGCAACCTGTGCCTTTAGTTCATCCTTGGTGATCTTATCTTGCTTAATCAGTTGCACTACCGTAGCCACTGACTCCTCTAGATGTCCAACCTTCTGTTCCCTGGTGGCCGTCCCTAGGTCGATGGTGGCAATATTGTAGCTTACTCCGGCCCGACCAACAGTTGGCGTTGCCACTTGTGCTGCTCGGGAGCCAGAAGCGTCCATGGTTAGCTTGGAACGGACCTTAGGCTTCTTCTCCTTCTTTGGTGTGGCTAGAAATCGAGCCAAGATGGCCTCCAATCTTGACCTCGGGTCCCTTAGAACAGGAGTAGTCTTTTCGAGTTGTTTTTCCAGCCAGTCGGGCATGGCAGCCTTGTCCTTGGGCGTCTCGTGGCTACCCTCACCCTTCTCTATTAGAGGCAAGACCTCGGCCCCCTTTTCCAGCTCTTCTTTTTCTTTGGTAGCGTCCCCTTCCTCATCGGAGTCCGGATAGAATACGAGGCTTTTGACGGGTGCCCTCGTGGTCAATAGCTGAGTGGGATCTTCCTCTCCCGCCACCCCTTCTCCCTTTTCTTCGACAGCCTCGGCTCCGGGGCTCTTCGCAACATGGACCTCGGCCTTAGTGATGGCATGTTTGGGCTGCTCCTCCGGTGGCTGCCCCTCTTCACCCGACTGCTGAGCCGACTCTTCCTCGATGTCCTCATCAAAAGTTTGGACAATCTCCTTGTCGCCCGAACCATCCCCTTGATCTCTGCCATCGGAGGAGCCTGTCTCTTCTTCTTCGTAAGCAACCTTGTCAATGGTTCTATGCTCGTATTCGGGTTGCTCGTAATAGTCATCGGCCTCCTCGTCCATAGACTTTGAAGCCCCTCGCTCTTGCTCCTCCAACTCTTTTGAAATCTGCATGGTGGCCTCCATGGCCGGGGGCCCTGTTGGCGGTTGCGAAGGCTGAGACGTTGCGAGTGCTTGGGCCAAGGCTGCTTGGAGAGCAGGATCCATTAAAAGTTGTGAGAGCTCGGGGGGAAGACTTTGTAGGTGCCGTGTAATGGCCTCGGGCACGCTAGAAAGGGGAACAGGCGATGGTATTGTTGCCAGAGGCAGGGAAGTGATAGGTGACATGGCAGCAGCAGAGGAAGGGGAAGTGGTCATGCTGGAGGAGGAATCAATGTTGATTATGGATCCGGCTGGAGGTGAAGAGGCGAGGTGAACGGAAATGTCCACCGCTTGTGGAGATGAGGCAATGGCGGCCTGAAAAGTGGGCAGCGCACCAGCCGGGGGAGGAAGGAGCAAAGGAGGCTGCGTACCCGTCGTGACTACCGTCCTTTTGAGTTTCTTGGGAGATGAGCCTCCCGTATCTTTTGTTGCCAGCTCCTTTGGGTCCGCAGACTGAGCCGTTTCTGCTCCCTTTCTCTTCTGGGACCTGGTGATGGGGGGAGACTTGGAAGTCTCACCAGCTGATGGAGAGGCGGCCACCTCTTCCGTGGCGCTTGGTTCGCTCTTGGTTGCTTCATATGTCAAAGCCACCCCGTTTTGCTTCAGCAGTGCCACCTTTCCATCGACCCATTCCCTCGTGCGAGCAATGATAGGTTGGGTGATTGTATCCAGGTCATCGACCTCTTGCTCGTCCCAGTCGATGGAGGGGATCACCAGGTTGGCAACCGCAGGGTACCTCGGGTGCACCAAAGTGGATTCATCCTCCTCGAGTTGGTCTGGCACCGGAAATAGTTATACCTTCCTCAGAAACTGCACGGTCATCCGCATATAATGTCTCTGGCGGACCTCCTTATCATCTTTGCAATCTGCCCAGAAATCTTCTACATGATGCTTGTGGGCGTATGCCGGCCCCAACGCCTTCCTGACATGACCGTGTGGATCCATTCGAGGGCGTGGTGTGTACCACTCAAAGTTATACTCTTTGAGCTCCTTTTCTAAGTTGCCAGCGCATTGAGAGGTTTGCAGCCGATATATGCCCTGGCCGAGGATCATGGGATAAGGGATCCCTGCTACGTGTTTCTGGTTGAAGACCGCCTGAATATGCTGGAGCTGCCGGGAAAGCTCCAGGAGGATGATTCAGTTATTTTGGGTACCTCGGCAGTTTGTTTGGTCATTCTGTGAACCCTTGGGCACGGATGTATGTGAATTTTGGGAACTAAATAAACAGGAAGGCATATTCCTTCAGGAGGGCCCTGGCGCTGTGAGATACCCTTCTTTCGAAGTCCCCGGCTATCAATCTGATTATATGGCCTGTGAAGGCATCATTGACACGGCTATACTCCTTAAAGTAGCGGTACTGGAGCTGGGGGTACCGATCATAAGGCTTAAGCCCTCGTTTGTGCTCCCCATTTGGCGCCCTGAGGAGTCCGCTGTATTGTTTCTGACCTGCCAAGGAGTACACTAGGTATGAGGTCATATAGAATTTGTTGCTCTTCTTGACATTCATAAACTGCTCGTGGAAACAGTTGCTGATGATGCTTCCCCAATCAAACGAAATCTTGGTTTTAACGTCCTCATTCCCTCGGACGATCTGTTCAATATATTAAGCCATCCACTCCTGGAAGTAGGCGGCTGCTGGGAGGTCCATGACTCGGCTTAGCATAGTCACCAAGTCATGATAGTCTTCCTGAAAGTCACTGCGGAACAGCTCTTGGGGAACTTTTTCAGCGCTACCCCGTTTCTCCTTCAACCAGTAGACGTTAATTGACTTCTTGATGTTCAAGGGATTGGCATCCCATGCCGCCTGACACTGCTCCAAAGTGGGGATTTGCATATGTGGGAATGTCAGAATGTGGAATGTTGTTCTAATTCCTTTTGGAGACATGTCAGCAAG